>PVLA01006149.1:0-67266 GCA_004027455.1 Hydrochoerus hydrochaeris | reverse complement strand
AAGTATGGTATTTATAAATATGATTCTTATTTATTTCACTAATGAGGATAGTCTCAAGTTGTCTTCATTTACCTATGAAGGCCTCAAGATCATCTTTTTTATAGCTGAGTAATACTCCAGTGTATAAAAATGCCACATCTTTTTCATCCACTCTGCAGTTGATGGGCATCTTGGTTATTTCCAGGATTTAGCTATCACAAATTGTGCAGCTATGAACCTGGGTGCCCATATATCACTGTGATATGAACTTTTCAGTTTTTTGGGGAAAATACCCAGGAGGGGGATAGCTGGATTGAATGGGGCTTCTAATCCTAGTCTTCTGAGGATTTTCCATATGGATTTCCATAATGGTTGCACCAGTCTACATTCCCACCAACAGTGGAGCAGTGTTCCTTTTCCTCTGCAGCCTCACCAACATTTGTTATCAGTTGGTTTCTTGATGGCAGCTATTCTTTCCGGAGTAAGGTGAAATCTCAATGCTGTTTTAATCTGCATTTCTTGAATGACCAGTGATGGTGAACATTTCTTCATGTATTTATTTGCCATTTGTATATCTTTCTCTGAGAACTGTGTGTTCATCTCAGATGCCCTTTTTTGGAGAGGGTCTTTGAATTTGGGGGCTTGATGTTTTTCAATTATTTATATATTCTGGACACAAGTCCTTTGTCTGAGGGGTCGCTGGTTAAAATTTTTTCCCACTCTGTTGGTTTTCTTTTCACTCTGTTGGTGATTTCCTTTGAAGTGCAGAAACTTTTCAATAATGTGAGATCCCATTTGTTGATTCTCTGAAGTGTTTCCCGTGCAGTTTGTGTTTTGTTCATGAATTCTCTGCCTATCCCTATGTCTCCAAGACTTCTACCTACCTTGTCTTCCAGTAGATTTAGTGTTTCTGTTTTAATATTGAGGTCTTTGATCCATTTAGACTTTAGTTTTGTGCATGGTAATATGCATGGATCTAGTTTTAGTCTTCGGCATGTAGAGAGCCAATTTTTCCAACACCACTTATTAAAGAGACTATCCTTCCAGTGGACATATTTAACCCCTTTGTCAAATATCAGGTGACTGAGTGTCTTTGTAGTTGTGCTTGCATCTTCTAATCTGTTCCATTGATCCTCAGGTCTATTTCTTTGCCAGTACCAAGCTGATTTGATCACTGTGGCTTTATAGTACTGTTTCAAGTCAGGAATTGAGATGCCTCTTGCCTTGCTTTTGTTGCCTAGAATTGCCTTTGCTATTCTAGGCTTCTTCTGTTTCCAAATGAATTTTAGTAGTGTTCTCTCTAGATCTGTGAGGTACGTCAATGGTATTTTGATTGGGATTGCGTTAAATCTGTATAACAGTTTTGGGAGTATAGCCATTTTCACAATGTTGGTTCTTCCTAACCAAGAGCAAGGAATGTCCTTCCATTTTCTAATATCCTCTTCAATCTCCTTTTTCAACATAGTATAATTTTCAGCATATAGGTCTTTACATTTTTAGTTAGGTTGATTCCTAAGCATTTCATTTTTTTAGATATTATTGTAAAGGGCAGTATTTCCATAATTTCCCTCTCAGTGAGTTTTTTGTTTGTGTACAAGAATGCTATTGATTTTTGAGCATTGACTTTGTATCCAACTACACTGCTGAACTTGTTTAACTTGTTTATTACCTCTAGCAGTCTTTTAATGGCGTTTTTTGGGTCTTCTATATAGAGTATCATGTCATCTGCAAATAGTGATAATTTAACTTCTTCCTTTCCTGTCTTTACTCCTTTTATTTCTCTCTCTTGTCTGATTGCCCTGGCTAGTGTTTCCAGAACTATGTTGAAAAGGAGTGGTGATAGTGGACATCCTTGTCTTGTTCATGATTTTAAAGTGAAAGCTTTCAGTTTTTTTCCACTTAGTATAGTGTTGGCTGTTGGTTTGTCATAGATGGCCTTTATAAGGTTGAGGTAGACACCGTGTATTCTGAGTTTCTGAAGGGTTTTTATTATGAACATGTGTTGGACTTTGTTGAAAACTTTTTCTGCATCTATTGAGATGACCATGTGGTTTTTGTTTTTGGCTCTGTTGATGTGGTGTATTACATTTATTGATTTGTGTCTGTTAAATCATCCCTGCATTCCTGGAATGAACCCCACTTGGTCATGATATATAATCTTCTTGATGATTTGCTGCATTCTATTTGCCAGTATTTTGTTGAGAATCTTTGCATCAATGTTCATTAGTGAGATTGGCCTATAGTTCTCTTTTTTGGTTGCATCTCTCTCTGGTTTTGGTATCAGAGTAATACTTGCCTCCAGGAATGATTTAGGGAGGATTGATTTTTTCTCAATTTCATTGAAGAGTTTAAGGAGTACTGGCATCAAATCTCTAAATTTCCTGTAGAATTCAGCTGTGAATCCATCAGGACCTGGGCTTTTGTTTGTTGTTAAGTTTTAATTACATTTTCAATTTCAATAGCTGATAATGGGTTGTTCAAAATTGCTATACCTTCTTGGTTGAGCTTTGGTAGTTCATATGTTTCTAGAAATCTGTCCATGTCCTCTGTGTTTTCCACTCTATGTGAGTAGAGATTTTCAAAGTAGGTATTCATGATCTTTTGAATTTCCATGGGATCTGTAGTAATTTCTCCCTTTTCAGTTCTTATTGCATGAATTTGGGTTTTTTCTTTCTTTTTCTTGATAAGGTTAGCTAGGGGTTTGTCAATTTTGTTGATTCTCTCAAAAAACCAGCTTTTTGATTCATTAATTCTGTGTATTTTTTAAATTTTCAATTGCATTGATTTCTGCTCTAATCTTTCCAATTTCCTCTCTTCCATGAGCTTTGGGTTTAGCTTGCTCTTCTTTTTCTAGAAGCTCGAGATGGAGCATTAGGTTGTTTATTTGTGCTCATTCTGTTTTCTTGATATGACAGTTTATTGCTATATATTTCCCTCTTAAGACTGCTTTCATTGCATCCCACAGATTACAGTATGTTGTTTCTATATTTTCATTGAATTGTAGGTATTGTTTTATTTCTTCTTTAATTTCATCTGTATCCCACTGGTTGTTCAAAAGGCTGTTATTTAATTTCCATGTATTTATGTAGGTTTTACAATTTCTTTTGCCATTAATTTCCAATTTCAGTGCACTATGGTCAGATATTATGTATGGTATGATTTCAATACCTTTGCATTTACTTAAGAATGTTTTATGGGATAATATATGGTCTATTTTGGAGAATGTCCCATGTGCAGCTGAGAAGAATGTGTATTCTGATGTGGTTGGGTGGAACATTGTACACATCTACTAAGTCCAATTGCCCACAGTATGATTCAGTTCTGTTATTTCTTTGCTGACTTTTTGTCTAGTTGATCTATCTGTTTGTGGCAATGGGCTGTTAAGATCTCCTGTTATAATTGTGTTCTTGTGTATTTGGTTTTTCATGTCCATTAGTATCTGTCTTATATAGTTGGGTGCTCCTGTATTTGGTGCATATATATTTATAATTGTTAGTTCTTCCTCTTGAATTTTACCACTAATAAGTATGTAGTGACCTTCTCTATCTCTTTTAATCATTTTAGGTTTGAAGTTCATGTTGTCTGCAAATAGAATAGCTATTCCTGCTTTTTTCTGGGTTCCTGTTGCATAGAATACTGTTTTCCATCCTTTGACTTTTAATCTATGAGTTTTCTTTTGGGTCAAATGTGTATCTTGTATACAGCATATTGTGGGGTCCTGTTTCTTGATCCATTCTGTCAATCTGTTTCTTTTTATAGGTGAATTGAGGCCATTTATATTTATGGATATCACTGATATGTACTGGCTCGACTTTGCCAGGTTATGTTCCAGCTGTTTCTTTCTGCTTTTCCTCTTATTTAATTGCTTATCCTACCTGGTGATTTTTTTCTGTTGTTGTTTTGGGGATTGTGGTCATTTTTATCTCTGTCTAGTATGTCTTTCAGTACTCTTTCTAAGGTTGGTTTGGTGGACATGAATTTCTTCAGTTGTTCTTTGCCATGGAAGTATCTTGTTTCTCCATTAAATTTGAATGAAAGTTTTGCTGGGTACATCAGTCTGGGTTGAAGGTTGTTTTCTTTCAGGGCTTGAAATACCTCACTCCAAGCTCTTCTTGACTTGATGGTTTGTGCTGAGAAGTCTGCCGTGATTCTATTGGGCTCTCCTTGATAGGTGAGTTGTGTCTTTTCTCTGGCAGCTTTTAATATTCTATTTTTATGCTGTATGTCTGAGATCTTAATTATTATGTGTCTGGGTGTGGATTTATGTTGGTTGTGACTGTTTGGTGTTCTATATGCCTCACTTGTCTGCATATCAGATTCTTTCCCCATGTTTGGGAAATTTTCTGCTATTATTTCTGTAAATACTTTACGTATGTCGTTTGCCTGGACTTCTGCATCTTTGCTAATGCCCATTATTCTTACATTGTTGCTCTTGGCATCATCATGAAGCTTCTGGATTGTCATTTCATGTTGCTTTCTTTGTTATTTTTAAAAGTTCTATCCTTTCCTGATCACTAACTGTGATCCTGTCCTCAAGGTCCGAAATCCTATCCTCAGCTTTCTTTAGGTGGTTTTGCAAGCTTTCAATAGAATTTTTTGTTTCTTGGATGTCTCTTTGAGTTTGTTTCATGAATTATGCTTGTTTTCTATATCGTTCATTCAAAGTTTCAATTAGTTTCCCATGCTCAGGTACTTTTTTCTCTAGTTCTTCTTTAGCTGCATTCAACAACTCCTTTACTAAAGTTGTTATTTCTATCTTTACATGGGAGAGTACTTCTAAGTTGATTTCCTCTATAGCCTGATGTAGTTGTTTTTTTATTTCACTGGCTATCTTTTCAGAGATTCCCTGTGTGTTATTTTTGGGGTCCTCTATTTCAATGTCTCCTATACTTGCTTCTGGTGAACTATATGTTTGAGACTGCATTTTAGAAGCAAAACTTTTTTTGACTAGAAGTAATCAATGCAGCCTCAAAGCTGAGAATAACAAACACAATTCAACCTTCTATTTGTGAGAATCTGTTTTATTTTCTTTTTTGATTATTGAACAAAGAAGACATATTTCTTTCTCTCCAAAAGACTGGACTATATATGTTGAACAATAGTTCTTACTGTTGTGGGGAGACCAATACCATTTCCTCCACAAGAGTCACCTTATATTCCTAGAGAAAGCTGGGGGTGAATCACCAGATTTGTCAGGAAGAAAATGTTGCAGCACCTCCTCTTAACTCAATAGTATCTGCAGGTTAAATTCGAAGGTCTAATGGCAAGAATGAGAAAAATATTCTGGATGAGGTTTCAAACCTGTGTTGCTACTTCTGGATGCCAGACATATAAAGCCATGATTTCATTTGTCATGAGTGTGGGACCTAAGAGCAAATTTTAACCACTTGACTCTATCTGGTACTGACCCCTCATGCCAAGAGCTCCCAAAACTCACATCTGAAAGAGTTTTGCCCTAGAATAAATTACTGTATGGTTATGGCGGTGGTCTAACGTGGCAGAAGGCCAAAGCAAGGACTCCTACCACTTGCTGCTTCTTCTTCAGCCTTAATTACAACTCCCCTTCCTGTTTGCACATGCAGAAAATTCCAATCAGCTCTTTGAGCCTCACCAGTGCCTGCCCTAAGCACCACTCCTGGTCAGAGGTTATATATATATATCCCATACCCCATGTTCTGGTCAGAGAATGCCAGGCTGCCTATAGGCATGGACTTCTCTCCACGTCCTTGGAATAAAGACTACTTTTTACTTTATATTTTCTCTCTTATTGTGCTGAAAAACCTAACAACATCTATGTTTCCTAAATCAAAACAAACAAGCAGTTCACTGATGGTTCTTTTCAGAATTTGGGGATGGCTTCAGCTCTTCAAGTCTGCACACAAGAATGCTAAAGAAGGGTTACCTAAGATATCAAAGATTTCCTTTCCTTGCCATTCCCTTGGAAGTTCTGCAGTCCTATAGCACCAGTCTTTGTCACTTTCTCAGGTTGTTTTGGAACTTCCTAGGTTCTTCAGAGTACTTGTTGGGTACTAGATACAGAGGCTAGGTCAAAACCTCTTTCTTTGACAAACCACTCCCACTTTGAGAATAGTCTTATTTAGTTTATGTGGTTCATGGAAGTCATGTGATTCAGGCTTAGCCAATCAGAGAACTCAATTCTACTGACCATGTTGATTGGTTTGGAAATGGGGATATCTTGAGAATAGGCCAGTCATGATTTTCCTTAAGTCTTTTCTCAGAAGTTTTGGTAAGATGTTTTTTCTTAAGTTGTGCTCAGAGCTGTGTGTGTAAGACATAGCTTTGGGGCAGTGAATTGCTATCTCATGTCCTCTTGGGTAAAGCTTTTCTAATAATAAAGCAAAACAGATCTGAGGAATAAGAAGAGAGATACACATGCAGCCCTGATGGCATTATTTAAACCTAGATCTCCACTAAGCCTGAAGCTAGCATCTTCTCCTATAGTTTCTTGTATACAAAATTGAAGAGCTTTTTAAAAAAAGGGGTACTAGTTTGAATTATGTTTTTGCCATTTGAAAAGTCAGATATGAATGAATATTGTGGGTAAGTTCAAAAAACTTCAAATATATTACTAATCTAGAGAAAGAGGGTGGTCTCAAGACAATGCTAAAACACAGTTATGAATTGTTTTCATTAAAATATTAATATATAATAGATGCAGTTATAGCATGTTCAAGAGAGTATAGAAAGGGAGATAGTGGAAGAATTCCAAAAATCTCATTGTACTGGGAGAGGCAAGCAGGCAAATTAAGAATGGAAATATTTTGGTGAGATCTAGAGATTCCATTTTGTTTCCATAGGAAGAGACAAACATTTATGAAAACTTTAGAAAGAAAAGTTCATCCTTAAAAAGAAAAAGAGAAATGTTAGTTGACTTTTGGTTGCTTGGCAAAATACCAGAGATAAACAACTTAAAGAAGGAAAAGTTTATTTTGGCTTAGGATTTCAGAGGTTCCAGTCTATGGTTTTTGCTTAGCTCCATGTTTTCTAGGCCTGTGGTGAGGAAAGCATCATGGTAGAGCACAATTGCTCACCTCATGGTGGTTGAGAAGTAGACAGAGAGCCAGAGAGGAAGGTACTGGGGACAAGATATGTCCTTTGAGGGCATGCTTACTTCCTACAACTATTCTTAAAATTTCTACCACTTCTCAATAACATCAAAGGCTGTGTAACAAACCTTTAACACATGAACATTTAAGAGACATGCTAGATATAGACTATAACAGGAAATGAATAATCCAACTAGGGAAAAATAAAAAAAATAAAAGGAAATAAGTAATGAGTATGAAGGCACATCAAAAGGCCCAAATCAAATATGTCACACTAAATATAAATGGATTATATTTTTTTCATTTAAAAGGAAAAAATATGAAATAAAGGAAAATAAGTAACAAGCAAGAAGGCACATCAAAAGGCCCAAATTGGGAGGATGATAGTATGCAATATAGTAAATATAGGAGAGTTCCTCTTATCTTTCCTTTGAAGGCTAATATCGTTTTCACTGTTTTGCTTTGTTCTGATTAATTGTTTTTCTCTATTCAATATTCTGTTTTGATTGGTTTTATAGTGCTCTGTTTTTGGTTTGATTTTGCTATACTTGACTGAATGGACAACTATTGTGAAGACAAGATATACTATGGTAGCTATTATTGTTATCCAGTATACTGCTCTGAAGTTCTGTACCAATTTCACTGCACTGTCTTGATTGACTTTGTTGTGTTTTGTTTTGTTGTTTTTTTTACTATCTTTAAAATAAAAACAAAAACAAACAAACAAAAACCAAAAGGTCCAAATCAAATATTTCACACTAAATATAAATGGATTGCATCATTTTTTATTAAAAGACAGTGGGTGTCAATCAGGTTTTTTAAAAAAGCAAAATCCAGTAGTGTGTCTGTATCAGTTAGCTGAAACTATAACAAATCATCTCAAAACTAAATGCCTTAAAATATAAGCATGAATCTTTTGGTTGGCTAGGTGATTCTTGTAACCTTGTTTGGGGTCATTCATACACCTGTGGTCAGCTGTTGATTGAGTGGGCAGCTTTGCTGATCATAAGTGGGATCTTATGGGTTTTGGATGATGTCCTTCCTTTTGTCTCTAATTTCTAGCAGGTTTGTGGGCTTCCTCTCATGGCAGATACATGGGGTCTACTATAACAGATGTACACAAGCCTCTAGAATTCTTGTTTTTGATACTGGCACATCATCACTTTGTCTCCATTCCATCAGTCAAAGAAGGAACAAGGCCATCTCAGATTCAAGCAGTGGGAAATAGACATGATTTTTGATGGGAAGAGATGCAAAACTACCTTGTACATGGTACATATGCAAGACAGAGTGCAGATTTTGGGCTATTGCTGCAACTGACCTACCACAGCTATTTGCAAGAATCATATTAAAATAAATTGATAAAGAAGTTTAGAAGTAAAGGAATTGGCAGAGTTTCCAGAGAAACAGACTCCTTGGAAGACTTCACTATCCAAAGAGGACCACAAAAATATCTTCAAACTTTATGTTCTTGCAATGAGATGATGCTAGTCCTCCCACTAGGGGTAGAAGTTTGGGTTCATTCCTCTTGAATCTGGACTTGTGAGTATGGTGGGAATGGCACTTTGTGACTACTGAAGATAGGTCATAAAAGGCAATGTAGCTTCCTCCTCCATCATTTCTCCTTTCTTTCTTCATAAAATGGACACTTGAGCCAGGTGTGGTGGGTTGTGCCTGTAATCTTAACACCCTGAGAGACTGAGGCAAAGGATTACAAGTTCAAGCCCAGCTGGGGCAAGTTAGTGATTTTGCAAGGCTCTGCCTCAAAATTAAAAAAAAAGTTAAAAAGACCTGGGAGTGTAACTCAGTGCTCTGGAAGCTAAACCCCTGCCTGTGAGCCAGCTGGAGCATGGACCAGAAAGAACCAGGAAGGAAGCTAAGCTCCTGCCTATGAGCCAGCTGGCGTGTAGGCTGGGGAGAGAACAGCACCCCCACACTGTAAGCCACCAGCTGATTTGGAGGAATTGTATTGTTTGATTGATTTTGCAAGCCTAAAGTGGAGCAACTATTTAGAGGACAATGATATACAATATAGTAATTATTGTAGATTTCCTACTGTCTTATCACTATTTTGACTCATTTTATTGTTCTGTTTTATTTCCTTTAAAGTAAAAAAAAGACCCTAGGTTCAATCCACAACCTCAGCACTGGGGGAAAAAACACCCTCAATAATAGACTGTCTCCTGTGGAAATTTAGTTAGCCCTCGGGGGAGTCCACATGCAGAGTATCTTGGCCTGCAGCCCACATACTCAACCAACAGCAAGCACCAATTTGCAATCCAAGTGAATGAGCTGTCTGAAGGTAGCTTTTCCTCTCATCATTTTGAGGCTACATTGAGCAGCGATGAACCAGACTGCTAAGCCCTGCCAAATTGTGATTTGTGAGTTAAACAGATTATTGCTGTGCTAAGCCACTAAGTATTGGTGATAGTTTTTAATACAATAATAGGCAATAGATACAGGCCCTAACGTAGCAGTGAGGTAATCTTAGAAGAAGATAGGGAATGACTGCATGGTTGCCAGTACCATCAGATGTCTACCACAGTGCTACTTCCTGACTCCTGGCTTGACTTTTTCACTCACAGCTCATGAGTATCTTCCTATGCTATAGTTCCATATATATTTATTCATCTGATCCTAGATTATAAGAGCGAATGATGTTCCTTGAAGATTTTTAATTAAATTTTTTTTTATTTTAAAGGGAATAAAACAAAACAAAACAGAACAAAGCAAATCAGAACAGAACAATGCAAGCAACACAGGACTTCATAACAAGACAACAGGAAATCAACAGTGGCTACCACAATGTCTCTTATTTTTTTTGAATACCTTCACATACAATACAATCAAACAAAGCAGAATAAATAAAAAAAAGAATGAAAGCATCATGGGACTTCAAAACAAGACAATAGGAAATCAACAATGGCTACCATAATGTCTCTTGTTCTCTTCAAAATAGCTGTCTATATCCTAATACACAATGAAATCCAATAATATAAAACAGATTAAAACCAATTAAAACAAAAGAATGAAAGCATTGCAAGACTTCAAAACCAGATAACAGGAAATGAACAATGGTTACTATAATGTCTTGTTTTCTTCAAAGTAGCTGTTCATACCATCACATGTAATAAAGTCAAACAAAACAAAGCAGAATAAACCAATCAAACAAAAGAATGAAGGCATTATAGGACTTCAAAACAGGGTAATAGGAAACCAACCATGATTACCATAATACATCCCGTTATGTTCAAAATAGCTGCCCATACCATGAGGCACAGTACAATCTAGCAAAACAAGACAGAACAGGACCAAACCTAACAAAATTGTGAAAACATTACAAGAGTTCAAGACAAGAAGACAATTAAGAAACTAACATTGGTTACCACATTTTCCTCCTAGGTGTTTCCTCCCCATCACTATTATAACATCTATTGTGTTTTTGGATCCCACTAACTCCTTCTATTTTTTATGCTAGTGTTAGCTCAGATGAGTTCAAACTGTTTCACCCATGGACATGACCTCCAGTTGCATCCATTTACCTACAAGAGCTTTGAGAGTATCCTATTTTATAGCTGAGTAACTTTCCAGTGTATGAAAATGCCATATGTTTCTTATCCATTCTCATTGGTGGGCAAGTTACCCTGGCTTTTTTCTTATCTCCTGTGATGTGGAACAATTGTTTTCACCCCTTTGATTTTCAGTCTATGAATTTCCTTTTGAGTTAAAGGTGCATCTTGTATACAATACTATATTGTCTTTTTGAGACAGTCTTGCTATGCAGTTCAGACTGGCCCTGAGCTCACTTTGTAGCCCAGGCTGGTCTCGAACTTGCAATGATCCTCCTGCCTCAGCCTCCTGAGTGCTGGGATTACAGGTGTGAGCTACCATGCCCGGCTGTATACAGTATATTAACAGTATATTAATATAGTATATTAACAGATCTTACTTCTTGATCCACTCTGCCTGTGTTTCTTTTCATGGCTGAATTGAGGCCATCTACATTAATGGTTACAATTAGCATACATTGGTTTGTCTCTGCCCTGCTATCCTCCTGCTGTTGGCCCTCTACTTTCCCCCTTCATTCAATTGCCTGTCCTGTTTGGTGATCCTCCTCTCTGCTGTTCCTGGAACCATGGCCATCTTTATCTCTCTCAAGAATATCCTTTAGCACTCTCTGTGGGGTTGGTTTGGTGGTCATGAATTCCTTCAGTTGTTCTTTATCATGGAAGTATCTTGTTTTTCCATCAATTTTGAAAGATAGTTTTTCAGGGTACAATATGGGTTGGAAGTTGTTTTCTTTCAGGATTTGAAACACTTCACTCCAATCTCTTCTTGACCTGATGGTTTGTGTTGACAAGTCTGCCGTAATTCTGATTGGTTTTCCTTTACAGGTGATCTGTTTCTTTTCTCTAACAGCTTTTAATGTTCTATCCTTGTGCTGAATTTTCTGGGATCTTTATTATATGCCTGGCTGTAGATTTATTTTGGTTGTGGCTAGTTGGAGTCCTATATACCTCGCTTATCTGATGCCTTTTCCCATGTTTGGGAAGTTTTCTTCTATTACTTCTGTAAGTAGTCCTTTTATGTCATTTGTGTTGACATCTGCTTTTTTGCTGACACCTATTATTTTTATATTATTTTTCTTTGCATTGCTTACAGCTGTTGAATTATTATTTTCTGGTTCCTTTTTTTTTTTTTGGTACCGGATAGTGAACTCACAACATCGCGCTTGCCAGGCAGGTGCTTATACTGCTGAGCTAAATCCCCAGCCTGGTTCCTTGTTTTTTAATGAGATCTTTGCTTTCACAATTGCTAGCTGCAATCCTGTCTTCAAAGTTTGAAAGTCTATCTTCAGTCTCTTTTGATTGACTTTTTTTATTTCCTGAATATCTCTTTGAATCTGTTTCATACATTGTACTTCTTTTCTATACTGTTCTATACTGTTCATTCAAGGTTTCTATCATTTTCCTATGCTCCTCTTTTTTATCTATCTCTTCTTTAGATATGCTGAGCAATTCTTTCCTTATGTTTTTCATTTCTTCTTTTACCTGAGACATTATTTCTGATTTGATTACTTTAATACTCTCATGAATTTGTTCCTTTACTTCAACTGTTATCCTCTCAGGTATTTGACTTCCATTTTCTTCCATGACTGTATCTCCCAGACTTGTTCTGTGTGGGCTGGAGGTCTGAAATTGCCTTTTGTTCCTTCATCTTGACATTCTTCTGGGTTTCTTGCAATAAGTTGGTTGTGGGGTCCCAGGCACTTCCCATGTTGGCTGCCCCTCTGCATGTAGTGAATGGGACAGGTATCTGTGTTCCTCTGACCCCAGGTTTACAGGGAGGTAGCAGGGCATGGAGCTGGCTTCCCCAGAGTTGTGCAGCTACACTGGGGCTTTTCTGATGGCCAGGGGTGCATAGTGGTGGGGCTGCTTCTCTCAGCCTGTGTGTCTATACTGGGACTCCCTCAATGGTTGTAGGCATACAGGGGTGTGCTTGTCTGATTCTCCTGGTGGGTGATGGCTGCCTCAAGGAAGCAAAGGCCTTCAATGGTAGTCTATGGGTGGAGTGCACAGGGCTTACCTGGCTGTGTGTCCCTGTTCTCACTGGCTGCCCACAGGAAGCAAGTGTTTTATTGTTGGTAGCCAGCAGGCAGAGGTGGATTTGCTGGCTCTCTCTGCCCATGCTAGCTGCCCAGAGGAAGGAGCCTTCTGGTAGTGACAGCTGGCAGGTGGAGGCTGTTCCTTGAATTTAAAAGTGAAACAAACTAGGGGAAAAAAAGGAAATACTGCTTTACTTAGTAGTTGATAAACTGTGGGATCTTGTTAGTTTAAGATGTACTGCTAGCTAAAGTTAATAAACAGCTTTGTGGCAGAGTTTGGGGTAGATATCCTTTATTCTCTCATCTGACCAATTAAGTCAGAGGCCAGAAACTTTTTTCTGAAAAGGAATATTTTAGTGTATGAGCTGCTGAAGTGAGCACTCTGAAAAGGAATAGATGCTACCTATTTTATGCTTCGTGGGCTGAATGGTTTCTGTTCTAACTACTTGACTCTACAACCAGAGAGAAGCCATAGGCAATATGTGAATGGCTATATTTGTGTTCCAGTAAATTTTTTTTTAGAAAAATTGAATGGTAGGCTGGTTAGTTTGCTAACCCCTAATATGTGTTATTACCCTGATGCCTATTATCTGTCTGGTCTCTAGAAGTGACCTAGTTATGCTAAAGAGAGCTTATATTTCATTCCTGAGAGACACAGTGTCTCTGCACCCTGCTGGACATGTAAATGTAGCACAGAGCCCCAGGTGTCATCACAGACACACTGCCAGTAGGAAGGGATCCAGCCTCAAGGTGGAGCTCAGACCAAGGTTGGCAGAGGAGAGAAAAAGAGCTGAGGCTCTTGGTAGGAGGGACACCTGGAGTCCACCCTCTCTTTGGTCTGTCATTTATTTGAGAAGATAAATCTCATTGGATGGACTGGCCTGAGCTTGACTTTTTTGTTGTTTGAACCCCAAAACACCTTAACCAAGACAAGTGTCAAAGGGATTTGGGTGAATCTGTGCATCTTCAACACTAGAATGGTTCAGCAGACACAGCCTGAAAATTTTGAAGGTAATGGTGGGGTGGGGTGCAGAGACTTCCTTCTAACCACTGCAGACCAGGACTCTGTCAGGTGGACAGGGACATGCTGTGGAACATGTTCTCAGAGCAGGAGAGTGAATCTGAGCTTTCCAACCTGAGTGCTGTTATGAGACCACCCTTTGGCTGTTGGGCTGAATTTCAAAAGACTTTGCATTTGTTACAGATCCATTGATTCAGGATAAAATATTTTTTCAAGAAAATCAAAACTAAAGCATTTGACCGATGGCTTTAGGCTGAAGTTGGGGAATAGGGCAAGGGATACCTGAGGTGAGTGTTCTCACCACTGCACCATGCTTCCCACACTTGAAACTCTTTGATCTCTTATTCCGGATCCAATCTAGTAACCTTGGATTTTCCCCCCAGAATTTCCATGGATTTTCCCTGTGGTTTAGGAAAATAGCACATTAATCAGATTTTTTGGTAACAAAATTTATCATTGTAACCATTTTTAAGTGCATAAGCAGTGGCATTAGCACATTCATATCACTGTACAGCCATTGATCATCATCAGTCCCCAGGACTTTTTCACCTCCCCCAGCTGAAACTTTATCTTATTTAAATATTGACTCCCTATTCCCTCCTCCTTCGAATACTATTCTACTTCCTGTCCCTATGAATCTGATGACACTAGGTCACTGATGTAAGTGAAGTCATGTGGTATCTTCCATTTGTGTCTGGCTTCTTTTACTGAGCAATGTCTTCTGGGTTCATCTGTAGGTAGCTTGTGTCCATTCTTCCTTCCTTTTTAGGGAGAAACAATTTATTCTATGTGGATACCACAGTTTCTTTCTTTCTTTCTTTCTTTCTTTCTTTCTTTCTTTCTTTCTTTCTGTCTGTCTGTCTGTCTGTCTTTCTTTCTTTCTTTCTTTCTTTCTTTCTTTCTTTCTTTCTTTCTTTCTTTCTTTCACTGGAGATTGAACCCAGGGTCTTCAGCATTCCAGCACCTTTTTTCAGTTTTTAATTTTAAGATAGGGTCTTGCTAAGTCATCAACTTGCCCAGGCTGAGCTTGAACTTGGAATCCTCCTGCTTCAGTCTCCCAGAGTGCTGGAATTACGAAAGTACACCACCAAATCTGGCTCATTTTTATCTTTTTACTGATTTTTATGACTTTTTCAATAATGTACAGCTGGGCATGGTGGTGCACTTGTTTAATCCCAGAATGAGGGAGGCTGAGGCAGGTGGATCATTGCAAGTTCAAGACCAGTCTGGGTTACAAAGTGAGCCCAAGGCCAGTCTGAACTGTATAACAAG
This sequence comes from Hydrochoerus hydrochaeris, assembly GCA_004027455.1. Classification (NCBI taxonomy): domain Eukaryota; kingdom Metazoa; phylum Chordata; class Mammalia; order Rodentia; family Hydrochaeridae; genus Hydrochoerus; species Hydrochoerus hydrochaeris. The sequence continues at coordinate 52,322 of PVLA01006149.1, read as the reverse complement.
ACCCTGTCTCAAAAAGACCAGAAAAAAAAGAAGAGTGCACATTTTAAGAAAATGTATTCCAAATGTTGAGTTCAGAAGGACAGAGACATAGCATCAGAAAAACAAAAGAAAGAAAAAAGAAAAAGAGAACCCCTTTACCCTTTCAGGATCCTCTCAAGGTCAGGGCTTTGGCCTCTGAGTTTCTTCTCTGGTAGTGGCATCAGTCTTGCAGCTATGCTCTGATCTTCAGCACATTCTTCATGCCAAGAGCTGTTACAAGGAGGCTATTGCCCAGCTGTTGAACCTCAGCATCAATTTTTTTCATCTGTATACTAGATAATAACTGTGTGTGTGTACATGTGCGTGTTCATGTCTGTGTTTGTACATGTGCATGGGTGTATTTAGAGGCACAAAATCATAAGACCTTCTGCAGCTTCTTTTTCTCATAATTAGTATGTCTTATAGCTTCTGCTTATGTCAGTGCATAAAACTTTGCTCCAAATTTTAGTAGCTACATATATTCTGCTTTATGGGTCATCATAAATCCATTTTGCCTGTCTCCCATGCATGGATATGTAGGTTGCTTCTGGCTGTTTGGTTTTCCAAACAATGCCGCAGTCAGTTTTCTTGAATACTTCCCTGGTTCAGCTATGTGAGTGTGTCTGCAGGCTGAGTTCCTCCAAGTGAGACTGCTGGGCTAAAGGGCATGAGCGTTTAACACTTGGAAAGATATGCCCACACTAGACAGTTTTTGCAAGTGTGTCTTATTAGGAGAAAATCTGTGAGGTTAAGTCCACCCTGTAAATGTTATATCTGAGGAGTTCATTTATGAAATGATCTTGTGTTCTGCCTTGTCTCCAAGAGGGCTCATAGGAAGCTTATAGCAAGAGGCAAATTCAATAAGGCTGAACATAATGAACACACAGAAACCTCACAGCATTATTAAAGTCAGCCTGGTTGTAGTAATAACTGGTGCTTATTTTGAGCACTTATTATGTACCACATACTGTTCTAAGTCTTTCATATGAATGAACTCAACTAAATCTCACAATCCCATTAAGATGGAATTGTTAATGCCTCCATTTTATAGGTGAGGAAACTACAGCACAGAGGGGTTAGGTAGTTTGTTCAAAGTCACAGAGCAAGATTCCAGGAGCTGGAATCTTTACCACTGCATCTGGCCTTGTTTACCTTTACAGTGTTTTAGTTCTCCAAATCTAGGAGTTGGAGGAGGAAGGATGAAGCTGGATAAATAAGGATTATCATTGCTGTGATTCATCATTTCTCAATCAATCACTAATTTATTTATCCTATTATTCAATAAATAGTGATCAAGGCAGTTCTTTGCCACAAGCACTGGGGATAATAATGAATGAAATTGTATACTGTCCCTACCTCTGCTTCACTGTGGAGGCAAAACTGCTTTGGGGGTGCACTGCCAGGTGGAAGGGCATATTGTAGATTCTTCCCACTGCTCATTCAGAGTGAACACTCTCTGAGCCCTGGGTCCTCATTCTCCGTGTCCCTGACTTGTTTCTCCTCTTGTATCATCACCCAGAGCCTGTGGCTTGACCTTGGCAATGCATCAAGGACTTCTGGGAAGAGCAACCCTAAGCCTCCCATTCCCTGGGCACTGTACTTAGAACATTGTTACAGGGGTCTGGGAGGAGCCCATGGCCCCGGGGGAGAAGGAGAACTCCCTGCTTTCTGTTTCCTGTCCTCTTGGGCTCTGGCGTTGCTGGGACACCTGATAGACCAGTGTTAAAGAGATAAAGGTTTCTAGATTTCATTTTTTCCACCTACAAAATGATAGAAATAAGTATTATCTCCACTCTGTCTCTGAAATGTATCTAAAGCATGTGTAACAAACCAAACCAACCAATGAACAAAATTTTTGCCCATTCAACCAATGTATTTAGTGCCTGTGTGTGTTGGGCAAGGTGATATTGTCATGCTGGGCAGCATGACCAGTCTCTCTGGTGTCAAAATGCAGAGAATGTCAGAGAGCCACTACACAAATAGCAGTGAGAGCTTACCAACTGCTTTCTCCATGTGGGCACATTGTCAGCTCTTTACAGTCATCAGCTCAGTTAATTCCTACTGCAACTCCAGGAGTGGGCGTTCTTAAATTTTCACTTTATAGGTGAGGAAACTGAGGCACAGGATATTTGTCCAAGGTAAATGGTTAATAAAGGAGGAGCAGGAATTCCACAGGCCTTGAGCTCCAAACCTGCATCCCTAGGGAAGAGATCATTTTCTGTGCTATAAAGTCATGTAGAGAAATGGAACAGGAAGATCTGAGAGGAAGACAGTGAGGGCCTTGGGGAACACCTCTAGGGGTGTTTGGGGAACTCTCCCAGGAGAAAGTAGAATTTGCAAAGAAAGCTGAAGGAAGAAAAGGAGCCCTACAGAGATGGGGATGTGTATAGGCATTGGAAAAATGCATATACGAAGTGTAAACAGCATATACGAAGGCCCTAGAGTAGGCAAAGCACTGGGACATTTACAGGAATGGAAAGAGAGCACATATAACTGGGATCACTGAGTTGGAAGAACTTTTGAGGCTTGGTATTAGGCCTGGAATCCAGCAAGCTCAGTAGAGGCTGGTACTCTCTGTACTTCCTGAGGGATGAAGAACCAGGGGAGCAGAAGGTTTCAAGGAGGCCCAACTTCTTCATGCCTGGGAGTGAGCACAGCAAGGGCCATGTCACAGCACCGGTGTGAGAGATCCCTGGGTCTCCTCAGGCCTCTTTCTCTAGGTGTGGGTCATTTCCACTAGGAGAAGTCCAGGTGGTGCTTTTGGTCCCACCTTCTGAGGCTCCTCTTCTGTTACATTCCTTGTGTGTTATTCCTTTTTCCTCCATCAGCCCAGAAATAGGGGGAGGGCAGCTCCAACTCGCTTTCAAAGCAGAGCAAATAAAGCCCTTTTACAATTGGTTCCATTGTAGAGAAAGCATTAGACTGATTTATTCAAATCAATTCTGGGTAAAAGCCATAACAGAGAGCTTAAGAATGAGCTGCTTCCCCAGGAAACTGGGCTGATGGATTAGCACTGGAGGGGAAGGTGGCTGGCTGGCCTCAGAGGGGAGGGGCAGCCTGGGGCATTGAAGTCACCTGTGGGGCAGGGGACACCTGGCTTCATAAGATCCTGCGTGGAGACGAGCAAGTCCAGTGCCTCTAGTTACGGCCCTTGAAGGGAATCAGGCCTGGTCACAGAGTGCCTCATGGGAGAGCAGCAGGTGTTTGGGTGGCTGGGACCCAAAGAGCAGGAGCATTTTGCCCAAGGACATTCTAAGTAGTGAAAGAACCAGAGTTCAAATTCAAGCCTTCTAACCCTCCTCATCTGGAGCTGTGGTCACAAAGAATCATATCCCTGCTTCAGAATCCTTACTTTGACTATAAGACCTACCACTTCTCCAATAAAATCATTCATGCTTTAAGCCATTTTCCTTCTTGTTGATACTCTGTATGTTCATCAGCACTGCTGTTATAAAGGCTTTGTTGAGCTAGGAAGACAGAAGAAAAAGTTGTTCCTAAACCTGCTGTATTCTCATTCACTTAACATCTCTATGTGGGACTCTTTAAGTCATGTTGCCCTTGGATTTTTTATCCTCATGCCTCTGTCTGTCATTTACTGGCCGTGTTAACTTACTCAGCCTCAGTTTTCTCAGCTGTATGATGGGAACACAACTGGCCTTGTGGAGTTGGCATGATTACTTGGCATGATGTGTGAGGAGTAGCTACTGGTGCTGGGCCATCGCAAGTGCTCAAAAGTGTTAGCTCTGTTTCATTATTTGCACAGGGGACAGGAATGGGTCTGTTCTCAGTTGGGTACATGTTCTCTGCTTCTTGCTCTGCTCCCAGACTTCTCTGACTGTGGCTCCCCCTGACATTAGTGTTTTGCAACCACTTCCCATCTTCTCCAGCCCCCCACGAGCACCTGTGGCATCTACATGCACCCAGAATGTAGATGCACATGGGCTGCTTAGAACATAGAACCTCCTTTTAAAATTGCAAATAAGAGGATCAAATGGTGAGGCAGGAGGAAGAATTCCCAATATTGTCCCTGCTCTGTAAGAGCATTATGTTTGAGGTTAATGTATCTTTTTTCTTTTAAGTAGTGGGAATTGAATCCAGGACCTTTGCATTGAGCTACATTTCTAGGCCTTTTTAATTTTTCTAATTTTGAGACAGTGTCTTACTAAGTTGTTAAATTGTCCAGTGCGGTCTTGAACTTATTATCCTCTTGCCTCAGCCTCCTAGAGTCCTGGGTTATAGGCACTCAGTTGAGTTAGTACATTTTGGGCTCCCTGTGTGCAGAGTGGGCCTCCGTATTTCAGCTCCTTTGAGGCTTTGTTCATCCTCTAGGGACTCAGTGCCCAAGTCAGTCAACACCAGAGCCTTGACAAGGGACTCCAGGACATGCTTGTGTTTTGGATGCACACAAGCTATGCACTCTTAGCTAGCTGGATAGTGTTCCTGTGTCCACCACAGAAACTTCTCTCCATGGGCACAAGTTTGACATCACTAGTGGCGTGCTCTGCAGCATTCAGGGCAGAGGAAGAGGAGGAGAGGGAAGGAAGGAGGGGAGACAGGGAGGGAAGGGAAACAAGAGGGCATGAGAGGGACAGATGGGGACAGAGGTTGAGTCAGAAATTTAATCATTCACAGCCTGGGAGGAGAAGGGGACATGTACTCTGGCTGTGGTGCTGAAGTGCAAGTCCTAGCGTACAGGACTGGAAGGCAGGGACCTCAGCAGCCAAATGGGGTGTGTGGCTGGGGTCCTGACTGGATCTTCAGGGATGAGGCACTGATAAAATTGGAGCCATCTTGGGAGGAAGAGAAGAAAGGGAAAATGTAGTTATGCGGAAGGAGGGAGTGAGGGGGAGACTGAGAGACTAAGACTGAGACTGACTTTAGAGGGAACAAGCAGTAGAACGGGATGACCCTACCCATGAAGGGTCAAAGCCACAGGCTCATGCTGGGGTATAATACATTGCGAATATTTTTTGGCTAGCATTTCCATTCACTTTCTCAGGATGATTGATGTGTGTGTGTGTGTGTGTGTGTGTGTGCATGCCTACCCATGTGTGTGCATGCATGTGAGAATAGGGACTGTCATTACAATATGAATTTCAGTCAGTGCTAGAGCCATTGCTGGAACACTGTCACTTATACGTATATGATGGTGGAACAAATGGTCTCAGCCATAGGTCTCTGTGGCTTGGCTTGCAGGTCTGGGGGAGGAATGATGAAATACATTTCTCTTCTGTCTTGGGTGGCTTGGATTCTTGCTTATCTCAAGGAGATGGGGAATGTTCCACTCTGCTTGGGTAATCCCTGCCCCACAGTTGTCTGTACAGTTCTATCTGTTTGAGCCTCTGGAGAGGACCACAAGTCCCCTCTCTGCCTTCTTCACCTCCCCTAAACCCTCTTAGGACCTCATTGTCTCTACTAAAAGCAGGTTGTCCTTGCAGGAACCTAGCATGCTCCATAAGTGGATGTCTCATGCTTCACAGCTATGACTCAGGAACCAGATGCACCTGTCACTTACTGTGGTCTTGGTGAGGTGTCTTGTTTTGTAACTAATATGGGTGTGAGGATCCTGTTGCTGACTGGTGTTTGATGACAAGAGCACTAAGGATAGGTCTTTTACTGATGTCACCCCATGTCCTCCTGGTCCTAAGTGGACAAATCAGCTTGATCTGAATGTAACCACTGGAAAGTTCTGGAAGGTGGTGTCACTGAAGTGTGGGTTTGAGGCTGACAACTGAGATTCAGATCTCAGCTCCAGCCTTTACTAGCTGTGTAAAGGCTGATTTACTCAGGCCAGTTGTCTTATCAGACCTTCAGTTTCTCCATCTGTAAAATTGGGTATTAATAACATCTACCTCAATAGGTCATAAAGATCAAATGAAATTTTAATCAAGAACAGTGCCTGGCACAGTCAAGAACAGTGTCTGATGCAGTGAATTCTCAACAACATCAGTTCCTGTTATTTTACTGATATTACTACTGTGGCTCTTATCAACTGGTGGCACTGGGAGTGATCTTGTGCTTTCGGCCCTCAGTCTCTTTCTCTGAAAGTGGGACGGTGGGTGACAGTTACCTCACCAGTGTGGGGAAGAAAGGAGAGTTCACACAGAGGGCCTTCAGCATTTAGTGATGGTGGTTGCCCCATTCCTTCTGTCCTTGATCTCATTCAAGATTTTCCTCAAGATTAGGCTATGCTAAATGCTGGAATAAATGTACATTTTGAAAATTTTGCCTTTCTAGGGGTCATAGTCCCCTTTTCATGAATAAAAAATTATGGACACATGCACATATAATTCCAGAGGGTTCAAGAGTCTGATGAACTATTATGGGTTTTCATCTCATTGCCCACAAAAATTCATCTTAATCTCCCTTCACATGATAAAGAATATAGAATTTTTTTGGAAAAAATATGACTTACAAGAATGAATCCCTCAACATGAAGCCCTGGGAAGGTGGGATGTTTAGTCTGAGGGCCCCAGAGGCCCTGGGAACTGGTCTGTCCAGAAGCTTCTGAGCCCAGCACCTCTCCAGGAGCAGCCTGTGGCCCTGTGCCAGGCTGTCCTAGGCTGAAAGCAGGATAGGGTGGGGCTGGGTTGGGGTGCTGCCTTCCTCCCCCCAGCGCTGTCTCTCACACAAACAGACTGTGTGGGTGCTGCCTTCAGTGCTGTCTTTGCTAAACTCTGCAATTTATGATGCAGTCACCCCAGGGAAGACACAGGGATTAGTCTTTGTTGTAAGAACTGTTGTGTATATTAAAAGGCTCTTGCAGCAATTAGCACCCCTTGGCAGAAAACAGTGGGGCACTGAGCACACCCTTTTAGTCAGAATGAGTGGAGGGGAGATTTGGATAATCAAGACAAATGTCCATGTGTCCAAGATACCTCTAAGAAGGGCTGGCAGGATCGATTTAGATAAATGGTGCCGTCCGACATTTCTTCTCATGTCTTGGCAGATGCTGCTTACCAAGTTGGTTCAGAGTGAAGAAAGGAAAAAACTGAGTTTCTATGAGTCTAGAGAGACTCTCAGAAGCTCCTATGTACTTAGGTCCCTACTTAAGAAGCCACAGAGCTGGACTGCAATGATCCTCAGGGGAAGACAAACATAAGATTCTAATAATGTCCCAGAGTTCAAGGTGAGACAGAAAAAGAGTAACATTTTCAAACCCGAAATCTGACAATTCACTGGAATGTCATTTGCATCTTGATAATTAACGAGGAAAATTTAAATTAAGCATAAATCTCCAGCAGGATCATGTCTTCTTGCTTGGGTTGATGGAACACTTGTAGATGGCCTTGGTGGGCGTACTGTGCAGATGCCTGTCACACAGATCCTGTGGACTCCAAAGAGGGTAGGAGCCCGGAGTGTGTAACTGACAGTACATGGGAATCTGGGGTGTGGCTTGGGAGAAGAAGAAAGCCAGCCTATTCCTGATGGAAAGGAAGACGGGATTCATGGCATTCTCGACAATGATTCAGAGCAGCAGAAATGCTGACTTTTTCATTCAGTATTTAGGGGCATCGCTGATAGCTGATGGCTGTGCTAGGGTGGCTTCTAAATAACATCATGAATTGCTTGGATTGTGGGGCAGCTGGCTGAAGTAGTCGTGGGCTTGGGTTATTATTTTGGTCATTATGCCCTGCTGTGCTTTGTCACTGGAGAGGAAGCAGCAATACCCTGAGTGAGGATTCTGCCTTGGGGTTGGGTGTGGGGGTGCATAGCCTGGACAGGTGCCTAGGAGGGTAACTGTATTACCCTTGGGGGTCCCTTGAAGACTCAGCTAGGAAACCGGGAAGATGGAACAGGAACAGGATATCCCTAACTGATGGATTCTTTTTCATACCTCCCCAATGGCTGGAAGTTTGCAAAGGGGATCTCAGCAGGGAGGCTGTGGGGTTTACTTTTCTCATGCCCTAATTCATGACCAGTCTGAGATGCCCTGAATTGGAGATTCTTTCTGTGAGACGCTGGCTGCAGCTGTTCCCTGGGCCTGTTGCCTCTGACTTCCTGGTTTACAATCTCATTAACACAGTATCAGGTCTCTGCCTTCCCTGTCACCATGATGTCATTTTAGGACCCTCCAGCCACAGGGCCAGACTTGCTTACTTGTAAGAGGATCACATGTGTCAAAGGTATTTAAAAACAAACTTACATTTCTTGGGTTTTTGTTATATGCCAGGCTTATAGCTCTACATGCATAATTTTATTCAATTCTCACAACAATCTCACAAAGTACTATTGTCATTCCCATTTTATGGGTGAAGAAACAGAAGGTCCCACAGGTCAATTTTCTTGCCCAAGGCCATTCAGCTAAGAGGACTGAAGCCAGGAAGAACTGTGTTCAGTCCACTGAGGCAGGTCTGACCCACCTTGCCTTTTCCTTATGGAAGGATGAGAATGTGGACATCTTTGTGCCCTGCCAAAGGAGTTTCCCATCACTACCCCGACATCCTTCTCATGCATCCTGCTATTGTCTGGCTGGAGCTGGGCTGGCTACAGCTAGGTCTGTCTGCAGAGAAGATGCTGTCAAGGACTTTACACATCTGTGTGTGTTGCTTGTCTTTGTCTGGGGCTCTTTGTGGCTGCCAAGGCCCACTTTGCTGGAGTTACTTAGAAATTTAGATCCTCCGGGGAGTTCCTCTATCATGAATGGTGAGAATTCATGAATACCACAACTCCTGCATTCCTAGGATGGGATAGGTCTGAAGTGTATTTTCTATACTCACTCTCAGTTGAGTTAAATTCTAGATGTCTGCAGCAGTAATTTGATTGATAAAAAATACTTTATCAGCCCTTCCCTTCTCCAACTTCATCCTATATCTCCGGACCATCTCTAGAGTTTTCTGGAATTGCTTAAAAAATAAATTCCATGCACTGAAGTCTCATTTGGGCTTATGCTTTGGGGGCTACTTGGGTTCTCGCTGGGATCAGGTGCATCTTGTCTGTGGGTATGAGGGTTTGTTTGGCAGCCCAAGTGCCTAGCAGTGCACAAGGTCCATAATCTGTCTTGTAGTTTCCATCACTTTCCCTTACTATTCTATTACTTATTATATACTTGATTCATTCTATCCCTGAGGTGGTAAGAATTCTGTTTGTAGGCTGATAGGAATGGAACCTGCATCTCCTTTCCCCAGACACATCTCTTTTTGTCTGTTGGCCAGGACACCCCGTGCCTAGGTGGGGCGAAAGGGCTCCCCTTTGCTCTAGCCTCTCTCCAGCACTCACTGTCATACCTGGTCATGTGGCCTGGAACCTTATGTGTGCTCCATCAAGCTCTGCACCCAAGAGTTAGGTCAACGCTGCCTTGCCCTTTGGTGTTAAGTCATTTGGAACATCACTCCACTTTACCTGTCCAGTTAGCATGGACTCACGCAGCCCAGAGAGCAGTGAGATCCAAGAAGTCAGTGATACAGCCTTGTAATGGTGGATATGTGTCACTGCACACTTGTCCAAACCCCAGGAATGTGCAACAGCAGGAGTGAAATGCTATGCCCTTTACTCAATAATCGTGTATCAGTGTTGAGTCAGCAGTTGTTGCAAATGTAGCATACTAAAAAAACGTTAACAACAGGGACATTGGGGTGGGAGGAGGGGAGGGGATAAGGGAACTGTACTGTTCTGTAATCCTGAAGCTGTTCTAAATATAGCTGATAAACCCAAACAACCAAAAAGAAAGAACTCCCAACCTTTGCCCTTATAGAGTCATGGTCCAGAAGGAGAGGGGACAAATGGATAAGCAATGGTGTAACACAGGCTGGGAGAGGCTGGAAAAATTAAACCAGAGAAAAAGTGGCATATAGAGCTCACAGGAAAGAGCCTTTGACCTGTTGGTGGTTCCAAGTCTTGTGATTTTCCCTTCTTTCCCTGCCTTGTTTCAAATATTGCAAAAGATGGCACTGTCACTATGACCTTGGGCATTGGAGTCAGGTTGGGTGACAATTCTGAATGATTCTTTCTTCCCAGAGAAGTCAGCATGTCTCAAGGTTAAAGAGCATGGCTTGCAGATGGGCACTGTGGGTTTGAATCCCAGGACTGCCACTGTACGAAAACCACAGGGTAAGTTCAGGGACAGCTGGATCGGACATTAGACAGATCCCCTGACCTCCACAAGGCTAGCTTCTGACTGGTGGACCATGGCAATGTTGGATGGAGGCCCTTGGGATTAGTGTCAGCTCAGAGCCCATATCCAGTGATTTTAGAAAGGTCTGGTTATTTTCTTTCCTCCACTACACAGCTATGTTGGTTGAAGGTCACATGTGCCTTTGGGGTAAACTGGAAGAAGGATTAGCAGCATACATTTTTTGGCAGTGTTCCTTGGAGAGTGTTCCTTGAAAGGTTCTGACCTCCCTGTTGATCTAGGATTCTGGGTCTGTAAAATGGTTCAAATTTGGTAACTGAGGAGTCAGAACCCCTTACATATATGATTCAAGTTATGAATCTGCTTTCTTGGCCTGCGACTCTTCTGCTTATAAAGATGAAACAAGAACACAAGAGGCTTCTGGTCTACTTCACTTCTAGAGCTCTGGAATTAACTGTCAACGCCACAGGTCTGCATGAGTCAAACCATCTTGATTGCTGCTTGATTCTGATGGTGCCCACTTGCATTTAGTGATCAAGAGATTATGTGGCCTCAGCCAGTGTCCGGTGCCTTGGGCATGTTGCTTGTCCTCTTTAGGCCTTAGTTTCTACCACTGAGTAATAAGCATAACAACAGTTCTCACTCATAGTCTGTGGGAAGACTTAGATGAATTAGTGGAAAGTCACAGAAGAGAGTCTCAAAGCCCACAGTGCCTATTAGTTGTATTTGAGCTAGGGAGAGAGGAAGTGCTGGGCTGATCCTTTTATTCGACCAACAAGTGTTTCTTGAGCACCAACTATGTGCTGTGCAAGTGCACTGTGACAACTCCTGAAGATAAAAGAGTGACCCCAGTAGAGCCGTGAGTGCTTTTTGGAGCATGTAGGGGAGATGATAGGACATCAGTTATAATGTGGTCCAGCGAATGGTGGGGAGCTTACAGCAGAGGATCTGGGGACAGAATCATGGGATGGACATGGCCTCCCTTTCTCTTGTCCTCAGAGTGAGCCCGCAGGTACTTGCCCAGACTGCCGTGGGCTCTGCCTTTTTATGTCTAGAGAGAAGCTCTAGGTTCAGCTCATCACAAGTAGAGAAGGGAGTCCCATATCTGCGGGTGCACGTGGGCTCACTCAGAGGTGTCCCTGTGTTTTTCCAAGATAGCCCCAGTCTCCTCCCTGGCCTGCCAGGAAGGTGCTGCCTGGTCCCCAGTGCCTTCTCTGCCCTACCTCTGGGGGTGGTGCTTTTAGCTGCAGGTCTCAGCTGTTGGCAATTGCACATGCTGTTCCCGCAGCTCAAAACAGCATCTCCTGAGCACAACTTTGATCCAGAGGGATGTCTCTGCCGCTGCCCTGTCTGCCCGCACACCTGGCTAGGCTACTGCCTTGTTGATTACCACACACCCGGCTGTTCTCCTTTTCAATTAATTAATTAATTAGTGACAGGGTCTCATTGTGTAATTCAGGCTGGCCTCAAACTTGCAGTGATTCTCCTGCCTCAGCATCCTGCATGCTGGGGTTACAGGTATGCACCACTAAGCCTGGCCCAGGTATTCTCCTTTTCAGCCTTTGCCTGTCATGATACCCATCCTTCCTACCAGGCCTGTTGTGCACCTGGCAGAGACAATGCCCGCAGCCTCCATGTCCCTCTGTCCTGCACCTCCACGCCTGGTCCACCTTGCTGCTTGGTAAGTATCTGACGGTAGGCGCTGTGGGGTGTGCCTTCGAAAGTCACTTCCAAAATCATTCCAAACGCTCAACAGAACCAAAAACCAGGGTGAATGTCTCTTCCAATCTCTCCGTCCTCGCTTCTCTCCACTCTTCCGGGGCGTGGGGCTAGCAGACCGCCGGGCGCGACCAGGTTGGGGGCAGGGCTTTGCCTGAGTGGGTCCGGCTCAGCGCAGGGTCGCGCAGGTGGGCTCAGCGCAGGCCTGGCCCGCTCGCCGCGGTGCGCGAGAGACACCAGCAGAGGGCACCCGCGAGCCAGACGCGGTCCTCGAGCAGCCCGCGCCCGCTCCGGAGCCCAGTGCCGAGCCCCGCGGACCCCGCGCCCGCGCGCACCAGCCCCGCTCCCACCGCGAGGCCGCCGGCAGCAGGAGGCGGCCGCTTGGTCTCTCTCCCCAGGTGCGCGCAGAGCCCCGGAGCCATGGCCAGCCCCTCAGGCAGCCCCGAAGACCCGGGCAAGCTCCGAGGCAGGGATGGCCGGCCGCGAAGGGAGGAGGACGATGCCCCTCCGGAGCAGAAGAGGTTGAGGCTGGGGCTGGAGGGAGGCAGCGCGGAGACGGAGGACGGGCAGGACGCGCCACGTCCGGGCGGCGAGGACGGCTGCGCCCCGGCGGGGGGCGAGGGCGGCGGTGTAAGTGCGCGGGCGGGCGGGCGGGCGGGCGACACGGCTGGGGGTGGGCACGGCGCTCGCGCCGCCGGCGGGGTGAAGTTGGGCAGCAACTCCGAGGGGTGTGCACCGTGGGCTCGTGAGGCCCTCCGGAGAAACGAGCGCCCCGGCGTTGGTGGCTAACACCTTTCTTGTTTATGTGCTATTGACTTCCTGATTCTCCCACGACGTGGCTGGCCGGGAGACCGGCTGGACTCTGCGGCTGACCAAAAAGGAGAAGGGCTGTCTTGGGGGGCCTCTTGAGAATAAGGGGGAGAAGGGGTACCCTGAGCAGCCCTTACACTGCACCCTGACCCTGGCTAGGGCTGTTTGGGGCGCCCCTGTGGGACTTTGCTGGCCGTGCATACTTCTTACTGGATGAGGGGCTTGGGTGGGGATTCCCTGGGCACCAGCTGTCCCTAGCTTACGGATTGCAGCTGCTCACCAAGACCCTGGCCTGCCTGCATCTCCTTGCTGTTGTCCCCTCTCTGTTTGGGCAGCAAGAGTTGAGAGGGGGCAGGTGGCATCCATCAGAGACCACTGTCCTCTGCCCATCCCTACAGACACGGACAGCGAGGCGAAGTTCTCTGCGTCCTTCTGGGCTGTGCTGCCCCACTCTGGGCCCTGTCCTCGAGCATGAGCGTGGTTCCTTATGTGGGTATGTGAGTCACTAGCTCTGTGTGGGATGGAGCTCTATGACCAGCCTGACCTCTAGGGATACACTTTCTGAGTCTTATCTCCACTCTCCCAGTTGTGACTTCTCTAACCTTAAATTGGGCGACCAGGTGCATGGAGTTGGGGGCGGGTATTTGGAGGACAGCTGAGGGCTGGTGAACAGCTGTTTTTAGCAGGGCCGCCACCTTGGTGGTTTAGAATGGATGATGGGGTTGACCTCTTTGTTCCTTCCAAATATTTTTATTTGTGACCATTTGCTTGGTTGAGCTTGTCTTAAAATTTGATTCATGGATAATGAGCCCAGAAGGGAGAGGTCCCCTTTTTCCTGCACCTGGCTGCATCACAGACCAGCTGCCCAGGCCCAGGGCTGCTCCTGAAGGCTGCTCAGAGCCTTCCTGCAGTTGTGCTGTCATCACCCTTGGCTGATCCTGCAGTCAGCATGTGGGTGCTTGGACCAGTGACCAGGTGAACCCTTGTGGAGATCCCAGGAGGAAGAGAACAACATTTAGAACCCATTGCTGAGACACATGGAAAGGCTGAGAAGACAGTAGTGTCATGGTGTGGTGAGAGGAGCTATCTTGATCCTACTTAAAATGGTGTAGCCGTGTGATGCCATGAAACTTTCACTATTGGGAGACCCTTCTTCCTCCCTCACATCCCTCCTTTGCATGGAACACTGGTAAACATCAGGATGCCAGAATAGTGTAATGCCCACTTTCAGTGGGGAGGGCGCCAGGTGGACCTGAGCCAGGCTGCTGGGGTCTGGGTGCTGGCTCTACCTCTTCTTAGCTGGGTGACATGGCACAAATTGCTTAACCTCTCTGAGCCTTAATTGGCAAAATATATATGTCAGCAGACCTCATTTCATGGGTTATGATTCCTGAGGTTGTTAAGTAAGGCTTGTTCATGGGAAGCATTTAGCATTGCTCTTGGCACATACTACAGACTCAATAAATGTGATTTAGAACCAAAATTTGCTCCATGAAGGTTCTCTGGTGTGATGTTTGATACTAGGGGGCCTTCAGCCAGGATCTTCACATTAAATGCTTTGTGGAGGTCGAGAGAATTATGTATATATGATTAAATTTGTAAAAAGTAGAAATCTCACTGAACATTTTGGTCCACAAAGGGAAATGGGCATCCCTTGATTGAAGGATTCTGCAGTCCCTGGACAGAGACTGTCTTTGTTTCCTGAGCCTGAATACAGTTTTCTCTTTTGGGGGTCCTGGGGTTTTTGTGGTCCTGTGGACTCTCCCACAGATAGAACCTTGATTTTCAAGTTGACGGTTTCTCAAAGCCCAGTGTCGCCCACAGAACCTGTCAGACATCCTTTCTTGTTTCCATAGGGACGTTTTCTGTAGCGCCCTGCATCAGTTTGGGGCTGGGGTGCGAGCAGCAGCAGTTTCTCTAGGGAGTAGAGCACACATTTGCACTCAAGGACCATGTGTGGATGGGTCAGGAACACAGCGCCTCTTCACAGGGTTTTGTCTATGGAGACCATTAGCTCGGTGAAAATGTCAAGACCATCCTTGCTCTAATAGCAGGTGATTTTCACTTTTCTCTGCCAAGCTTCATGGGCATCAGCACTCTGCCATTGCCAGACCCAGACATTTTTTTTAAAGGATAAAATGTCCTTTCCCACCAGGCTCAGTGCTCTAATGCTTCCGGTCTAAATGAGATTGCTTGTTCCTCTTACTCCCAAGCTCTGCTCTTGTCTTTGGGGTGGGGGACTACTCTGTGCAGGTTGTTTGAGAGTGCTTTTAGGAAGTAAACTGCAAAGAGTTCAGTGGAGGCCCAGGGGAAGGAGGATTTTCAGGTTCATTTTGCCTTCTCTAGCTAAAAAAACCAAGTCCTCCCAGGCCTTCACTGAGCCCTTTCCAGCGACCCCAGAGCAATTTCCCACCTTCAGTAGTTCCTGGAGAGAAAGAAAAATCTCTCCTAGGCAGTTGCTTCCCTATTTCAACTGTCTTCTCTGAACTCTTTTTTTTTTTTTTTGGTACCGGGGATTGAACTCATGACCTCATACTTGCTAGGCAGGCGCTTATGCTGCTGAACTAAATCCCCAGCCCCTCAACTGTCTTCTCAATCTTCCCCAAGACCAGGCATTCAGCAGAGAGCTCTGGGTGTTGGTGGGCAGAACTGAGCATTCAAAGTCGCAGGAAACATCTGAGTCCTCCAAATCCCTGTGAACTCGCTAGGCAAGACCACCAGGGCTGGGAGGAGAGCAGGAAGACTGAGTCAGCATGCACCCCCCATGTGGTGCATAGTTTGCAGGGCTTCTGCTTCTTGCTGTGATGGTCTACACTGGGTTTCCCCACCTTGGCACTGTTAGCATTTGGGATCAGTTAATTCTTTCTAGTGGTTGATGCAGGTGCTGGGGGCTGTCCTGAGTACTGTAAGATGCATCCCTGGACTTTACACAGTTCTGACAACAAGAACATTTCCAAGTCTTGTCAGCTGTCTCCTGGATGGGGCAAAATCATCCTTGTGAAAATGTTTGAGAGTGTGAGTGTTGGGTTTGAGTTTCTGCTATAACACTGAGGAGCCACATGGTTTTGGGAACTTTGTACTATTGCCATGAGCCTCAGTTTCCTCAGTTACAAAAGGCAGCCTGGGATGATGACACATGCCCGCAATCCCAGCACTTGGGAGGCTGAGGCAGGAGGATTGTCATGAATTCGGGGCCAGCTTGGCCTATCTAGTGAGTTCAAGGCCAGCCTGAACTACATAGTGAAAACTTGTCTCAAAACAACCAACCAACCAACCAACCAACCAACCAAAACCAAATAACAATAAGTGCAGATAATGAGATACACTATCTTGGGAAGGTTATGTGGGGATGCATTGTTATGGTTTATGTCAGTTGCCCCCAGCCTCATGACTGTGCATTATGCATTTGTGATTGGTTCATTGTCTAGCTCTTGGATTGGAGATGTGAATGCTACATTGGCCTAGGGGTGGAGCCAGGATGTGATGTAATGGCAGGAAGAAGATGTGTCTCTCTC
Source organism: Hydrochoerus hydrochaeris (assembly GCA_004027455.1). Lineage (NCBI taxonomy): Eukaryota > Metazoa > Chordata > Mammalia > Rodentia > Hydrochaeridae > Hydrochoerus > Hydrochoerus hydrochaeris. The sequence continues at coordinate 36,188 of PVLA01006149.1, read as the reverse complement.
TCTTGCGGTTTCGGCTTGCTGTTTGCAGCTGCCATGAACTGTGGCCCTGCCATCCCACCCTGCCTTGGAGCAAACTGAATATGGACTGAAACCTCCAAAAACTGTAAGAAATAAACCTTTCCTTTCCCAACTTTGGGCATCAGGTATTTTGTCTCAGCGATGAGTAAAAAGTAACTAAGACATGCATTGAGTAGTAGGATAGGAAAATGATTGACATGGTGTTTAGAGATGGAAGATGCACCACATAAATGATGAACACCTTGAACGTTTTTTGGGTACTTCAGACTCTGTCTTCCATTTCCTCAATCATTGGTGTAGTGCACCAGGGAGTAAAAACCACCCAGGGAATCTGGGGGTACGGTCCTGGCTTTCTGTATGAGACCCTCACCTCCTGGTTTTGCCCGACCTCCCTCTAGCTTCCTAGGGCCCAAGATTCTGAGAGGCAGGGGTGTGGGTGGGCAGAGTGGGTGGCACTCAGAGTTCATGCCTGTGTTGAGACTTCCAGCCGTGGCTTGCTGAGATAGCATCAGGACTGTGTCTCAATTGAGTGCAACTGGACTCTACCAGCAGAGGTGCTTTCTGCCGAAATGTGGGCATTTCCCTAGCAACAGTCTCTCAGGCTAACATTAGGACTTGGCCATTGGCTGGTATGTTGTGCATCTTTAATCTGTGGGGCAAGCTCCTGAGGGTGCAGTGCATAAGTGGGAACTGGTGGAGATTCCGTCCCCCTCCAGGGGGTGCAAGTGTGGCTTGTGTTGGGCCAGGAAGGAGGGAGGCACAGGCAAAGCTGGAATGGAGACGGGTTCAGGTCCGTAGTGGTCATTTTGGAACCCCTTGGAGAGATGCATCTTCTTATGTGTGGAGTGGCCCTTGGGTTTATGGGTGTTGGGAATATTTAACCTCAAAATGAAGCTGGGTTTATGCTTTTCAACTGGAACAATGTGAACCATGGGCAAATGTCTTTCGAATTGTTTTAACATCAGTAAAGTGGTGGTATTCCTTTTGTGACATCTGGCATGTGACATGGAGCTCAGTAGGCAAGGAGAGTAGTGTGCAGTTGGAGATACAGTTCCCTGGAGGAGTGCCGACGGTGTGGGTGCTGGTGGGTGGGGTGGAGGTGGTGAGGAATGTCTGTGAGGTACATCCTGAAGGAGTTAGGATCTTTTGGATATGGGTGATGAGGAAGAGGCAGGGCCCAGAGTGACCTCTAGAGTGGCAGGAAGAAAGAGAATTTGATTTTGGATTCATCAGTTAAGGCTACTCTGAGACCCGTGGCCACAGCTGGTGGCATCGCTGGGCTTGGGATGGAGATTCTGACTTGAGAGCCACCAGACATAGATAGATAATTGAGGGCAGAGGGGTGGTTGCTAGGGGAGAGAGGGGAGAGAGTGAATTGTAAGATTCTAAGCGTGGGCTGTCTTAATTACAAGAGAAGCAGCCAGGACACTGAGAAGCGCCAGAGCGGGCTGTGCGGAGGTGAGCCCATTGGACCGAGTGGGTCAGGATCAGTGGCCGCCCCTGGAATTTGTTTCCAATAGGGATTCTTGTAATATATTTTCAAATGCATTTCAGACACATCAGAAAAACCAATAATGATTGGATAATTTTATAAAAATGCAATTGAAGCAGCAGCAATTCATGAAGTAAGCCATTTGGGCTCTGTGATTGATTATGGGTAGGGGAGGCAACCATGTTGATCATACATGAGAATAGTTCCCATTTCTAGAAATAATATGTTAATGTTTTAGTTGAAATAACCAAATTTTATATTGTTATTGCTGTTCTTTTTTCTTTTCCTAACAGGCTCTTCCTATGGAGTCCAGGCTGGATTTGAGTTCACAATGTTCAAAGCCCAGGTTGGCCTTGAACTAACTCCTTATGGTCCTCTTGCCTCAGCCTCCCAAGTGCTGGGATTACAGGTGTGGGTGACCATGCCTGGCTCTGTTACTATTTTTAATAACTTAATTTTTGCAGAGAGAACATATTTTAAGTATTTTAACTTACTGTTTTTTAGTCGACACAAAAATTACACACATAGGAGGAGCATGTATACTTCACACATCAAATTAGTTGAGTTGAGTTAATTAACATATGCAAAACCTCACATACTTACAATCTCTCAGTGATTTTCAAGTACACTGGATATTGTTATTCAATGTAGTTACTCTGATATACTATGATAAATCTCTTGAAATTATTCCTCTTGTCTAACTGAAATGCTGTATCCTTTCACCAACACCTTCCCCGCCTCCACCTCTGGCTGCTAGAAACCACCGGTCCACTCTGCTTTTTTTTTTTTAATATCTTATTTTATTTTTTCAATCAGATTTTATGGGTACATTTTGGATGTATATAATGATCACAGTCATCACAGAGCATTTATACCTGTACATGTTATAATTTGTTTTTCTTCCCATTTCTTTGCCCTCTCTTCAGTCGCTCCTCCCCTCTAAATTTACAAAAGCTGTTTCCATGTTTTCTTTCTTTTCTCATTTTCTTTTACTTTTTCCTTCTTTCTTGTACCCTTCCCCTCTCTTTCTATTTCACAATACCTATTATACATTTTGGTTCTTATTAATCCTTTCAGTTTCTTACACCAGAGAAACAATTTAGTGTTTACACATGTGTCCTATTTATTTCACTTAAGAGTGTGGTTTCAAGGTGCATCCAATTTCCTAGTACTGCCTTGATCATATCCTTATTTATGGCAGAGTAGTACTCCATAAAGCCACCTTTTTATCTGTTCACCAGCAGATGGGCATTTGAGTTGTTTCCAAGATTTAGCTGTTACAAACTGTGCTGCTATAAACATGGGTGTGCATATATTGCTGTGGTATGATGCTTTTAATTCTTTTGGGAATATATCAAGGAGGAGAATGCCTGGGTCAAGTGGAACCTCTAGTTCTTTGCTTTTCTAGGTCTGACTTTTTTGGTTCCACAAATAGGTGAGGTCATGCAGTATTTATTTTCCTGTGCCTGGCTTCTTTCAGTTAATGTGATATTGTCTAGATTCAGCCATGTTGTCACAGCTGACATAATCTCTTTGTAAGGCTGAGTAGAATGTCAGTATTGGATCCAGTGTCTCCTCTGATACTCAGATTCTCGAATGCTCCTCCAGTTCCTTATATAAAACGTAATAATCGCCAAGAACCTAGGCACAACCTCTCATATCATGCAGTACTCTCTGGGTTACTCGTAATACCTACTGCGATGTGAATAGTATGGAAATAGTTTTATGATTGTATTGTTTAGGAAATAGTGGCAAGAAACAAGTCCATTTTTGTTAGTGTTGATGTGATTTAAAAAAAATGCTTTTGATTTGTGGGTGATTGAATCTGTGGATGTGGAGGTCACAGCTATTGAGGGCAGATGTTTCTATCCCGTGTAGTTGCTCAAGTTTTAACAGAGGTCGGTGAGGATGTGGTAAAGATCCACCCTATATCTGTGCACTCCAGCATCCACGTGGGGCATGTACAGTGGTCATGTAGACCTACTGTGCGCTGCACCAAAGTCCCACCCTCCTGCCATGCTCAGCTGCACTCTTCTGTGCTCCTGGGAAGAGAATCCCACCTGGTGCCCTGCCTCTGCTCCTCAGTGTAAGGGGACAGATGATGGCCCTCCTAGCAGACCCTCAATTCTGGCCATATGGGGACTTTGCCTGTCTCATTTCTTCTCTAAATATTTGAGCTGCAAGTGTGGGTCAGGTGCTAGTCTATGGCACCAGTCTACACCTGCTGTCTCAGATCACTTTCCAGCTGAGACCAACTGCAACCTGCAGGCCAGAGTGGGCTGCCAACTTGTTTATATAAATAAAGTTTTATTGAAATTTGGCCACACACATTTGTACCTACCTCACCAGCTATGGCTTCTTTGGCCTGCAAAACTGAAAGTGTTTACCATCTGGCCCTGTGCAGGGGACACATCAGCTCCTCCCTGACCCTGGGAATGTCAACTTCTGGAGTCTTTGCACCTCTAGTGTCCCATGCAAGTGTTGTAGCTTCCCTGGAAATGTCTGGAAAGGGTACAGCAGTCCCTCTTAGCTTGGTAGGAGTCTAGCGTTGGGGGCAGGACCAGGGTTTCTGTAGAGGCACCTGGCCAGCACCTGTTTTGTGGGAGGAGGGAAGGAAGGGTTACTCCTTGCTGCTTCCTAAGGCTTCCTGAAGATGGTCTCACAGCTGCTGGCATCCAGAAAGACCACCCACTGGGGCTGTGGCTCTGGAGGACAGCACCTCCAGATCACCAGGAAGGAAGAGAAAAGGAGGAGGGTTTATACAAGCACAAGGACTCCGGTTATTGAAATTAACATTTCCCACCAAGTTTTAGAATGTCTGGGCATGCATATTTAAACGTCTGCCTCAAAAGCTCTTGCTAGTAACCAGATGGTGCGTTTAATTTTCTTTTCTTGTTCTCTGAGCAACATGCAGCTTCCTGCGCATCCCTTGTTGCAGGCAACCATGCATGGTGCATGGAGGTGACAGTGCCTCTGACCTCAGCAAGATCTCTCAGGGTGCAAATTCATGGGGCTGCTCTGCCCCATGAACTTACTGGGGGGTCTCTCCCAAAACCCTTCCTATCTCAGGGCTCCTATCTTTGCTTTTCAAAGGACTCTAGGCTCCATGTGGCTCTTAGAGCTCACAGTGGGAGTAGGGTCTGAGTGAGCTGGGAAGAGACTGTGAGGAGGGGCTCCACAGGATTGTTGGAGTCGGACAGGAAAACAGGAGGACGGGGAAGAGCTGTGGAGCAGGGCAAGGGCCTCAGACACAGAAAGGGGGAAGCCTGGTTTGTAGACTCAAGGAGACAAGGTCAGAAGACCCCTTTGACAGGGTATTGCTGTGGCAGGGTGTCCTGAGTGGCTGTTTTTCCTCTCGTCTGGTAAGGGGAAGAAAGAGATTTGTTTGTAGGGGTGTCGTGTGGCGTCCTGGTTGGTGGTCTTTGGGAAAGACAGGGGATGCTTGGTTTCCTTGGCTCTGTCTCTGTCCCTCCTGCCACCCCCACTGTGCACTGACCAGCCTGGCCTCCCTTCTGCAGGACCCTGGTTAGGGCTGGTTCTGGCTGTTCTTTGTGTGAGGAAGTTTTAGTAGTTTGGTGACCTGGTGGCCTGAGTTGCCAGGTGCAGTGCTGGGAGGGAAAGCTGCTGCCCTGGTCCTTCTTTCCTTTTGCCCTGTGTCCACCTGCTGGAGGGCCAAGCATCTGCTTTCTGCTTCCCCTGCCCTGGATTTGGGATTGGGCCACATGAGAATCTGTGTGATTCATGAATACTGTTTAGTTTTTGATTTGCTTATTAAAAATAAATTATTATTCACTCATTTATTAACAATTTAAATGGTATAATGACATGTAGGATGAGAAGCAAAGCTGCCCATTTGCTGCTCCTCTTGTTTTGCTTCCTAGAGGTGGTGGCATTTTTGCATTTCTCTCCCTGAGCACAAGCACACAGATTTGCGCATGAGTAGTTTAATATTACTCTTCTTTAAGATAATAAGTATGGGATAAAGCTGCAGGCATAATTTGGAGAAGCCTCCTTTCCACTCAGTGAGGTCCACTGGACATCATCTCACAGGGGCACCTGGCTCCACCGTGTCTTCTTACAGAGGTCGTACTGAAGTGTGGAGGTCATCGTCTCTCCATTCCCACCCTACAAAGACTTTGGCTGGCTACTGCCTTTCCCCTATTGCAGCAGTGTGCTGAGTATCCCTGCCCTTGCCACTTGGTGCTCTGTGCCTGCAGTTTTGAGAGATGTTCCTAGGAGGAAGTTGTCCAGGTGAGACAGTGACCTGTGCTCATGTTAAATGTCTCCCAGCAGTCAGGTTCCCAAAGATCACTGTGGCATCATACTCCTTTGCAGACTAAAGGCACTGGTCTTTCTTCCACTGAGGCCAGTCTGAATCCTGGTGTATCCTGGGCCCAGCCATCTGTACCAACCTCTGCTGGCAGCTCCTTAGTCCCAGGGGAGCGATGGCTATCCCAAACACCTTGGTGGTGTTGCTGCAAAGTCTAAGGCCTGTGCTTGCCTCCTTCAGGCCTCAGGGGGGATATTATAATAATGAAGTCAGCCTCAAGCACTGTCTGGGAGTTTGATGACATAACTTACAGAGCAGTTTCACATGCCTGGCTCCTTCACTGACGAGGTCCTGGGCAGGGCTGTGGGTGCCATCTGAAGCGAGTGCTGTGGCTTTACAGGGAATGAGCTTAGGTGCTGAGTCCAGTGCTGTCTCAGTATCTTCTGGGTTTTCTGGGTGATGGGATAGCAGGGACAGACATTGGGGCAACCATCAACCATGGGCTGTATGATGAGTCTGGACCCTGAAATTCCCGCCTGGCCCACCTCTAGGGTCCACAGGGCTCAACTCTGTTATGCAAGTTGGAGCCCAGAGGCTGAGCCTGGAATGTGCTAGTCAGCATCTTGTCTTGTCATGGGCCTCCAGCCCCAGTGGGACCGGGCCACTGAGTGAACCCTGGTGGTAGGCACTCTGCTTGTCCTGAGCCTAGGAACTGAGGACAGGGAATGCAGAAGGAAGGGCACCCTCACCATGGACCCTGCTCCTTCCTAGGCAGGAATCTCCAAGACATGTGGACTTGTGGTATGCACGGGTGTGTGTGTGTGACACAAGTGTGACTTTCTCATGCCTGTGGTTGTGTCTGTGCAGTACTACAGTTGCTAGATAAAATGCAGGAGATCCAGTTAAACCAAATTTCTGATGTACAACTTTTTTTATTGTAAGTATATCCTGTGCACTATTCAGGACAAACCCTGATTAATTGTTCATCTGAGATTCAAGTTTAACTAGCATCTTATCTTCTTATTTCCTGTGTCTGGCAAACTGCTGTGGGGTTATCAGTGTGCACTATTGGGACACCAGGGGGAGGTGGGCGCTGAGGCTCTTGGGGTTGCTTCAGGGGCCCCCAAGACTTTGGGTTGAGTGGTCCAGCTCCATTCAATCCTGGCCTCCCCTCTGTGGGGCTGGCTTCTGGCCCGTCTCCTCACACTCTCATGGTGGGAGCTGTCCCACTGCTGCATTGGAGCTGGCTGCTCAGCCAGATGAGACAGCAAACAGTGTGCAGATGGTCACCCAGCATCCCCAGTTCCTTCTGTGAGGGGCTGTGGATGGAGCAGAAGCTCTCCTCCTCCTGCTTTCTCTTCCAGAAAACCTAGGCACTGCACTGCCAAGTTGCCACGTTAGATTCTACCTTCCTGGTGATTACCACTCTCCACCCAAAGTCAAACAGGTCAAGCCCTTTGCACTGTAAACCTGTCCACATGAATTCAGTGATAGGTTTCATCCAGCCATGTGACTGACACCGCAGGCCACAGGAAGAGCTTTTAGGTTCCTTTCTGGAAGGCTGCTGGTAGAAAGCTGCACAGCTGTGGAAGAAAACTGTTTTTCCCCCTTCTCAGTTCCTTTTCACCTCACCCCTTTTTTCTTTTGATATTGGGGACTGAACTCAGGACCTTCACATTGAGCTATACCCTCAATCTTTTCTTTATTTTTTATTTTAACACAGGGTCTCCCTAAGTCACTGAGTTGCTAGGCTTGAATCTGTAATCCTTCTGCCTAAGCCTCCCAGAGTTCTGGGGTTATGGGTGTGCACTACATGCCTGACTGTCATTCTTGATACTTGATTGTGATTTAAGCCTGATGCTTGATCATGGGTCCAGCTGGCTTGGGGACTGTCAAGAAGTGTTTTGGAGCTGGCTTCTGAGGGTGGGCAGCTTTTCCTAGGCAATATCACCATGGTGCCTCATGTGGTGGTTTTTGTACATTGCTGCTTGTCATTGACTCAGCTCATCCTGAATGGAGTCTCAGTTGCTTTGCAAACTCCTCTAGGAGGTGAGCACCATCACTCTCTGTATGTTCTCCATCCTCTTCTAGGTGGCTTCACTTTCTGTTCTGTTTCCTGCCATACAACTTTTGCATATCCTGCTCTTTTCCCCTCCCCATTGCTTCACTTGGTAAGAATCTTTTCTGCCAATGGAGTTACCACATCCTCAGGGCTGCCTGGCCCTGTCACAGCAGCCCCAGGGACATGTTGTAACACCATGTGCCTCTCTGTTATGGGTGTTTGCCCAGGTACAGCTGCCTGTGTCTTTGGGCATGATCCTTGGATGAATGTCTGCCCCCTTCTAGACTGGAATCACCCTGAAGGCAGGGGCCGTAGTTGCTCTTGATTCTCATTATATCTCTGGAGTTTTGCATATGCTCAGCTAGAAGCTGATTAATGTTTGAAGGCATTTTACAGATAAGGAGTCTGAGGCTCAGGAAACCATACAACTTTTCCAGTATTATTCAGTGACTCAGAGGTGGGGCAGAGATTAAAAGTTACCTGGTGGTTTTGGGTGAACATTCATGCACTTTCCTGTGGTAACTTTCCAACAGTAGCTATGATTGACAGCTTTGAAGATGTGTGTAACCATAATCGCAGGGGTTAACCTGGAAGATGGTGTTAGGAACATACCCGTGGGCCTTCTTATCATGTTGTATATGATACCTTTTTCTGACTTGCCCTTAGCAAATGCCTTACCAATATTGAAAGCACAGTTGTTAATGTGGGAAGATAATTATTTGCAATAATTATCTTTTAAGCCAGGCATGGTGGTGCATGCCTGTAATCCTAGCACTTGGGAGGCTGAGGCAGGAGGATCTTGGTGAGTTTGAGACCAGTCTGAGGTACAAAGTGAGCTCAAGACCAGCCTGAACAGCATAATGGGACCTTTAAAAAAACAAACAAAAAAGCTGAAAAAAAAGGACTTTTTGTTATGTTGAACTTGTGGTGGTCTACCATGGCCCCTTGAAGATGACTTCAATCTGAGTTACCCAAAATCTATAATTCCTCTCTTGATAGTTTTACAGTTTCTTTTCTGTCATCAAGAGTGCATACAGGGGCTGGGGATTTAGCTCAGTGGCACAAGCATCTACCTGGCAAGTTTGAGATTATGAGTTTCATCTCCAGTACCAGAAGAAAAAAAAAAACAAGAGTGCATAGAATTTTCTCCTGTGACTGGGACCTGCTCCATATCTCCAATCTTTACCCAGCTTATTTTGAATCTTGTCACAACTGTGCCCCACTTTGATGAAGGCTGAGTTTAAAGAAAACCCTTAAAATCCAGAAGGCGAGCTGGCTGGAGGGCTGGTGAGGTGTCAGGCTGAAGGCCCAGCCCAGTAAAGCAGGCTGACTGAGTGTGCCACAGTGATCTGGAGGCCTTGGTGAGCCACCCTGCTTCCCTGAATGGGGAATTGGATGAACAAGCTAGATTTGCCTGAGGAACTCAGGACACCTTTGGTGAAACTTGCCATCAGGGCCACCACGTGACACAACCAATTCCTTGATTGCTGCACAGTAGAAGTCTTCCACAGTTGTCGTCATTTGTGTTAATCACCAGTGCATGTTTTTGTGTTCTGGTCAGTATGGAAGTGCTCAGAGAGCACGGCTGAGGTGGGACATGGCCCTGGGTGATGGGCATTATGTGGGCCAGCACCTTTTCCACCTGCCCACAGGCGGGATCACCCTGGAGTGCTCTCCCTGATTCTTGGGTGATCCATGCAAATGCCAGCAGTGCTGCTCATGTCCACCCCGTGCTCATTCAGCATCATCTGTGTTCCACCTGCTTGTGTTTCTGTGCATCTGGAAGACTGTTCTTCCTAGCTCTGCTGTTAACCTTGATTGTCAGTATCATTTAGGGTCCACTAGAGGAACAGATTTAATATAAAGATATGATCTATAAAGGATTTACAAGCTAGGCTTACAATGGTCACTGATAGAGTCAGGTGAGAAAGAATGAATCTCCATCTGTACACTGGAGATCTGAAGGAACCAGTCAAAAGTTGAAGGCGTGGAGCTCACTGCAGAGTCCTGTGATAGTCTGTATCAGGAAGCCAAAGGCTCTGTTCTGAAAAGCTGAAGAGTCTATCCTGGAAGCCTGGCACTAGACATCCACAGATAATGGTAAAGTCTGGAGCTCCTCTGGGGGAAGAGAAATTAGGCTCCCTTCTTCTTTCCCTTCCTCTTTCCCTTTTTATTCTATCCAGGCTACAGGGCTATTGGTTGGTGCCATCCAATAGACTCAAGATGGGCCTCTGTCTACAGTAAATCCAGCTACACTCATAGCTGTGCTAAACCAATCTGCTAGGTGTTTCTTATTCAAGTTGGTACCACAATTAACATAGTTTAACTGGATGGAGAAAGCCATGAAGAGGTGATTGGATTGTGAGGGTGCTAACCTCATCAATGGGTTAATTCCTTGACCAGTTCATAGCTGAACGGGCTCTTAGGAAGCAGCATTTTGTTGGAGGAAGTGGGTCATAGGGGTGTGACCTTGGGTACTATATCTGGTCCCTGGCTCCTTCCTCTCTGATTCTTTCTAACCTGCTCTGCTTCCTGGCTGCCATGAAGTGAGCAGCTTTCTTCTTTTACCACTCCTCTTCCTTGATGTTTCTGTCTTGGAGCCAGCCAACCAGGGGATGAACCTTTTAAAACCACAAGCCAAAATAAACCTCTCCGTTTGTGAGTTGTATGTGTCAGGTATTTTGCTTTAGCAACAAGAAGCTGACTATCATATTGGCTCTTTGCTTGTCTTGTCCTCTCCCTTCCCAGAGATAGACACACACAGTTCATTATCTTGGGTGGTTTGAGCCTGCTCAGTAGTGAGGGAGGCCGCTGTGTGTTAAAGTCATGGTTTATCTTTCATGCCTTTCTCCTGTGGAGCAGGTGCATGGGTCAGTGGAAGCAGAAGAGCCCTGTACCACCACTCCCATCCCCTCTTTGCTGGGCTACATTTGGCCTTGAGTTCTTGTGTTCTGCCTATAGCCAGGAGGTGATAAGATCTCAAGATTCCACGATAGTGATTTCATTTGTGACCCAATGTCCAAGCCTTATAGCCCATCATGGATTTTCTTGAATGTTCCTTGCTGTGGTTCCATAATCAAAGAACACTTTGCTTCCCATCTGGCTGTAGCTCCTTGGCATCAGCTCTGCATGTTAGAAAAGGGTGCATGCTACGGGGTGAGTCTTCCCAGGTGTCAGGTCACATGGGGTGCTTATAAAGACGCCAGTTCTTGGGGTTTGCTCCCAGAGGCGTGGTGCTCTTCTTGGTGTGCTTACATGCTCTTCTGGGAACCTCCTTGGCTATTTATGAGGGAGGTTGGCATTTGAATCAGTGAATTAAGTGCATCAGATGGCTGCACCACTTTGCAGCCTCACCCTGCCTATTAGGGCCCCAGTCCACCCAAAAGATGGATGAGAGGACCTTCTGTCTCTCCCTGACTATGTTTGAACTGGGAAATTTGTCGTTTCCTGCCTTCAGACTCAGGCTGGAACCATGTCATTGGCCCTGGTGTCTAAGTTGTTCACTGCAGACCCTGGGCCATCTCAGTGTGTGTGTCCATCTGGGCCTATTCCTTGCACTAAAATGGTCTCTCTCAGTCTCTTTATCATTGTCTCTCAGAATCTCTGTATCTGTATCTCTTTCACAGTCTGTCTAACCTCTCAGTATCTCTATTTCTGTCTCTATATCTTAGTTTTAGTCCTTTTATCTTTGTACGTATCTCTGTCTGTCTCTCTGTTTATATCTGTCTCTTTGCCTTTATATCTCCATATCTTTATATCTCTATATCTCTCTCCGTCTCTATTTCTGCCTCTCTGTTTCTTTATCTTTCTGTCTTTCTGCCTCTGTGTCTGTGTCTCTGTCTCTTTCTCTTTGTCTCTCTATGTCTCTATCCTTCCACCTCTCCAGTTCTGTCTCTGTCTTTCTCTGAGACATTGTCATTGAGACCCAGCTGACTTTAGTGAGAGGACAACCCAGGGAAAGGCATGGAGGCAGAAGAGTACAGGGGAGTTTTGGGGAGATGAGGTCCTGTGAGTTTTTCTCTGGAAAATCTGTGGGATGGAAACATTTAGAGGTGTGGATAGTATTCCCAGAAAACTCCAGGACTGTGAGACAGGAATGATTGCCACTCCATTTAATTTCACAGAAGGTTTGTTGCAGGACATGCTGGGAACAAGGACTAGAGGTGAGGCCACCTGGAGGGTCTCTAACATCAAGTGATCTTCACTCTGCTCATGGGACACTCTGCCCATGGGACATTGAAGGATTTGAATCTCCCTTCTGTGGGATGGGGCTCTGGGGTATGAGGACTGGTTGGGTCCAGAAAGGTGGGAGGGGTCATTACTGGGACCACATGGACCCAGTGTAGGTTGCATGGGGGAGGAAGGTGGTGGTGATAATGGTGGACCTTGGGGACAGCTGCATCCAGCAGCTGGTGATGGATCAGTAGGACTTGGGAGGAGGGAGAAGAGACACAGACAAGGACTTGAGGGCCCAGCAGGGACAGTGGTGGGGCTTCTTGGTGCACATGTGGTGCAGAATCCTTGAGAGCTGAGTAGTGGGTGACAGTTCTGAGTCATGAGAGGTGAGGTTGCAGGTGGCAGTGATGAACGAGGTCTAGATGGGCTCCACTGGGAGAGGTGAAGGGAAGTAGAGGAGGTCCCAGGTAAAGAGACTTGGGGTACTGTGGCATGGATAATTCACCCCATACATAGGTCCATGTGTTCAAGGCTGGGCCCCAGGGTGGCACTGTGGGGAGGCGATTAAACCTTTAGGAGGTGGAACCCAGTGGAAGGTCCTGAGGTCAGTAAGGCTGAATCCTTGAAGGGATTGTGGGACCCTAGTCACTTTGTCTTTCTCTGCTCCCTGATTCATGATGTAACCTGTTTGCTCTGCCATGTGCTCCCACTATAATGTGTCACCTTTGCCAGTGGCCCAGAGCAGTGGGGCTGCCTGATCTTCTACTGGAATTTCCAGAGCCATGAATCAAAGCAAACCTCTCGTAAGGTAACTGCCTTGGGCATTTCGTTATAATACTCTGAAGCTGATGAATACAAGGTGGGAATTAGAGGTAACTGAGGAATCTCTGTTTTGTTTTTGCACAACAGAGGAAGCCTGAGGATGGGTTTTGGGAACCTTAAGTTGGCCATTATGAGAAACACTGGGGCTTTCCCAATGACAGACAGTTCACACTATAGCTGAGTAGAAGTGGAGGCTGCATGAGAGATTATTTAGTGGAACTGCTGGATTCATATGGGATGCATTATGGGGCTAGGGGTTTAGCTCAGTGGCATAAGTGCCTGCCTTGCAAGCGCAGTCATGAGTTCAATCCCCGGTACCGATAAAAAAAAAAAAAGCACATATGTGATGCATAGTGGCTTTCAGGCAGTGAGGCACAGGTTAGCAATGGGTTGGGGAAGGTGTGGAGACAGTGAGTGCAGGGGTGAGGTGGGGGATAGAGAGGAGAGGTTTTGGAATGGGTTACAGAAAGAGGAGGCATGGGACCAGGATGATGAGGAGGGTAAAGCAGGAAGGGAAACATGGTGGCAAAGAGCAGGTTGGGAGGGATGAGGTGAAGGCAGGAGGGTGTGGTTGGAGGGGATTTTAGAACTCAGGATCACACAGCTTTGTAGTGACAAAGAAGATCAAAGACAGATGTCAGGACCAAGTGACACAGGCCATGATGTGCAGGCCGGTGTGCAGGCCGGAGCTGGGAAGCTCTAGGTGAGTATCTGCTCCCTGTGGAGAAGGTGTCTGAGGGGACACATTGCTCTATTCTTGGGACGTTTTCTGCTGTGAGTTTAGAGCAGAGTCCTCCCTTGGGGTTGCTTGGACCACAATGTTTCTGTATTGAATGTTCATGGGTCAAGATGAAAGGCGAAAACAGAGAATGTCATGGGAATGTGTGCATCAATGAAAGAGCATCCACCGTCTTTTTTGGGGGGTGACTATTCTGAAAGCATGTCTAGCCTATTATATGGCTTCTTTATATTTGAAGATTTTAAAAACTGTATGGAGTGCTGTAGGGTAGAAATTTCCTTTTCTATTGTAATCATTAGCCTACATTAATTGTTTAATGGGTTTCATCATGACATTTCTATACACGCAGACAGTGCACCTTGATCATATTATTCTCCTGTCAGTTCTCCCTTTCTTGGCACTGGGAAGATCATTCCCCTTCCTGCCTATCAGTGGCAGTGTGAGCCCTGCTGCCCAGTAGGCTGGGGGAGCCATGGCATGTGATTGTGGGTGGGAGCATCTCACTTCCAGAGCGTGGTGGAGTACTCTGTCCTGTGCTTGATGTTCCAGAGGATGAACCTGTGTAACCCTGAATCCCTCTGTCCCAGAGGCAGTTCTGTGTGAAGACAGAGCCCCTCCACCTCCCCGAGGCTTGGGTTACTTTGCACATGGAGCCCAGTGAGAAAAACTTTCTGTGACTTTAGTTGCTGAGATGGAGAGCTTGTTGGTTGTTGCAGCAGCACATAGTCTGTTTTGACTGACCATGGTGGGATTTCTGTGTGCCTGTGTGTATGTGTATGACTGTGAAATTTGCAGTATAAAACATCTCTTCCTACAGAAAAAAACTCGGCCACTTTTTATTGGTTCCTTTTTTTTTTTTTTGGTGGTACCAGGGATCAAACTCATGACCTTGCGCTTGCCACGCAGGCACTTATGCCAGTGAGCTAAATCTCCAGCCCTTCACTTTCTTCTTTTTCATTGTTTGCGATACATAATAATTATAACCTTGGGGAACTGATATATGTTTACACACACACACACACACACACACACACACACACACACACATATATCTAGCTATCCTACATCTTTATCATTTTTACTTTCCTTTACCTTGATTATTCTCTGCTCTGCTCATCCCCAGATCTTTTCATCTCTACAAAATCTACCTTCCTGTTTACTGTTATCTTGCTTTTATTTTTCTCTTTAAATTATTTACATTTTTTACTTCTCAGACAAGGGAAGCCGTTCTGTATTTCACCTGTGATTTGTTGTACTTAGCATATAGTCTCAAGATGCATCCATTTTCCTGCAGGTGACTTAGATCTATCCTTATTTATGCTGAGTGGGTCTCCACTGTATATTATGTATCCGTTCATCTGTTGATGGGCATATAATAGTTCCACATTTAAAAATATATTTCTACTAGCTTATGAAATATAAGAGTCTGGGAGCCATTATGTGGGATGTCTGCAAAGACAGGTGGTTATGTCAGTCCCTTGTGTCCCGCACAGAGCTGAGTTGAGATTCAGCCTTTCAGTTTTCCTAATTCTGCATTCTATGGGCTCATGAAGGGATGCTGAATGTTGTGTCTTAAATGGAGTAGCCACACAGTGCCCAGCCTCTGTCTGGGGATAGAATCTTTCTTGCTTCAGAATAAGCTTCGTGCCACTGAGGTTTCTTGACCCTTAGGTACATTCTGTGCTAATTACATTAAAACATGGCAGGACTCTTACCTTGTCGTCCTCCAAATTAAACATCTTAATCATGCAAACATGCAGAATTGGATTTAGGGTGACTGATTCCCAACTGTCAGTAAGGATGTAATTAGATTATATTTTTCTCCAGTTCAACTAAAAGAAAATTGACAATAAAGTGCTGATCAATATGTGCAGCTCGGGATGTAGGGCCTGCCTTGAGATGCAGAAGTGTTTATTTTTAAAATCTATATTTTCAAATAAAGAAAAATACTCATCTTTCTCTCCTAGAGGAGGAAGACTGAGAACTGGGCTCAGTAGCAGCTTGGCTGTCGGGAGGCTGAGCTAAACAAATAGCTGTCTCCCTGGAATTCAGGGTGTGTTTCTGCTCTGCAGGGCGCCCTGTTCTTATGGTGAAGTTTGCTCTCCGTCTTGGTCATGTGTGTGTCTCCAGGCGTGTGTTTCCGTGGGTGGATGTCTGCATGCATTTGCACAGCATGCACCTGTGGGGGTGTGTGCAAAATTCCCCTGCGAACTTCAGCTTTGCAGGGATCTGGGGGCCTGGAGCCCAGCAGATGCCATTTTATGAAAAATCACTTGAAAATGAGACAGGAAAAAAAATGAAGCCAGATCCTAGCTCTAAAGGATTATGAGCAGCTCTGGATCTGTGTTTTGGATTTTACTTGCTTCTGAGTGACATTTCTGTTTCCCATAAAGTGATCAGCACTGCAAAGGTTAAAGATGGTCATGGGCACAGAAGAGCAGACATGTCCCAGCAACTCAGCCATGGCTCTGTTGACATTTGGGTGGGTTAGTTCTCTATTGTGTGGGCTGATTTGTGCATTGTAGGATGCTCAGCAGTGCCCCTGACCCATGCACCAGAGGTCAGTAAAATACCTCCCCTAAGTTGTATCAGTAGAGATTGTCTCCCTGTATCACCAAATGTTCCTGGGGGCAAAGTTGTCCCCATTTGATACTGTCCTGGTGTCATCCTACTGCAGTAAGACTCAGAATCTGGGGAAGCAAGTGGGAGCTGTTGCAGTCAGGGGAGGTGGGGCCCTGCTTCTCCAACTGGTTGTTGGTTGTACCAGCATGTGCTGCTTATGGACCTGGTCTCTTATGGGTGTGCATTCCTATAGATGAATTTTAATTTGGTAAAGCATTCAGACATATCGATCATGTGAGCGGGTTTGGTTTGTGGGGTGATTGGCTTCAGGTGCCCTCTAGTCCAGTGAGGACTGCCCTGTGAGCCTTTTGGAGTTCCAGGGCTGGTGCATACATAAGCGGAAAGGAAGGCCCCACAAAAACATTGTGTTTTCTTTTTTTTTCTTTTAAAGAGAATAAAACCAAGCAAAATAAAACAGAATAAAGCCAATCAAAACAAACCAGTGTAAGTGAGACAGGACTCCAAAACAATAGGAAATCAACACTGTTTACCATAATGCCTCTTGTTGTCTTCAAAATAGCTGCAGATACCTTCAGACAGTGAAAATCAAACAAAACAAGCAGAATAGAACCAATAAAAACTAAACAATGAATGTGATAAAGGACTTCAGAACAAGACAATAGTAAATCCAAAATGGCTACCATAATATATCTTGGCATCTTTGAAATAGTTTCTCATGCCTTTGGATATAATAAAATCACACAAAACAAAGCAATAAAACCCAAACCAACAGGACAATGAAAATGATACAGGATTTCAAAACAAGACGATAGAAAAGTAACAATGGCCACCACCTTCAGAAGGAGATTCCCCCGTGGATGCCACACTGCGTACTGTCATCCTCTGAATAGGTGATCAGACCACCAGCCCTAGACCTGCAAAGTCAGTGAAATGCCAAACACTACCAGCATCAAATTGCATTTCACCTCAATAGCTATCACTGCAGCCTGTGTTTCTCAGGGTCAGCTGGTTGCTTACAGTGAGAGGTGATGGGATTGGTGGCTTTTCTTATTTCCCAACCCACATGCTGGAAGGGGCTGGGGTCTGGCTGTGCCCCCTGGTGGCAGTGGCCTGCTCATGGTGCTGATTCGCTGGGAGGGCCAGCATTGTTTTCTGCCTGGAATCTGTCATAGTCTTGGGCATGACTCATTCTCTAGCCAAGTCCACACAGTATTTAAGTGACAAGGGTCATGCCCAGGTTAGAGCTGAGATGGAGAAATCATAGTGGAATGGAAGAATTTGGTCACAGTTTGTGGGCAGTTTCCACTATTCTGGAATCCTGATTTCATTTCCACAGTTCTTGGGTGCCATCTGCCTCCTGTTTATTACACAAACTTGTCTGGAATCACCATGTACCTGACTTTCTAGATGGGTGGAGAGAAGGAAAACTGAGACGTGGGCTGCATTGGAGACTGTACCCTAAGTCACTTGAGGGAGGAGTCCAAGGTCTGGGCATGTACCTGACAGGCCTCCTTCTGCAGCCCACTTTGAGAATAAAGAACACTGTTTTTTCATTTCATCCATGAGAATGCACTGTGGTCTAATACATGCAAATGCAGTTTATGTTTGTGAACTCTGACTCAGCAGTGTAACTGTGCCTGTGTTCCCAGCTTTTCTTTTTTTCCTTATGAGTGAGATTTGTCTTTCAGTGAAAGATTTCCAGAGTATGTTGAACTGGAAATTTACTTGGAAACAGTAAAAAGTATGTGAAAGCCTGGTCTTATGCAGGAGTTAGATTCTAAAGTCAGTGGGCAAAGCCAGTTCAGACTGTACTTGAAAATCTCCTCCATCTTTTACTAGGTGTGGGTCAGGCAGTCAGTCTTCAGAGCTCCTTGGGTCCAGCCCCTCTCTCTGTGGGCCGGGAGTCAAGGTGGTTTCTCCAAGGGAGCAGCTGATGGAGTAGATGTGGGTCATGTGCCTTGGGTGCTGTCTT
Source organism: Hydrochoerus hydrochaeris (assembly GCA_004027455.1). Taxonomy (NCBI): domain Eukaryota; kingdom Metazoa; phylum Chordata; class Mammalia; order Rodentia; family Hydrochaeridae; genus Hydrochoerus; species Hydrochoerus hydrochaeris. The sequence continues at coordinate 18,054 of PVLA01006149.1, read as the reverse complement.
GGGATAACAGGGCCCATTTCTCTCTTTCTCTCTTTCTGTCCTTGCCAAGTACTCTAGTTCATTTCCCATAGATTAGGAGAAACCAGTGCTGAGTCTATACCTGGCTGTGCAATTTCTGGGTCATCTGGCACCACTATGTTTAATCATTTGAAGAGCTGTTCACCCATTTCCTGCAGCAGCAGCCCTGTTTCACATTCCTGCCAGTGGTGTATGAGGCCTCCAGTTTTTCCACATCTTCATGAGTACTGCTTGTTTTCTGTCTTTCTGATTTTAGCAGTCCTAGTGATGCAGAGTGGTCTGTGGTTGTGGTTTTTGCTTTGCTGATGATGAATGCTCTTGAGCATTTTTTTCTGTGCTTTTTGGTCACTTGCATTGTTTCCTTGGAGACGTGTCTTTTCAAAGTAAAATGTATATCCACTCAAAAATGTGTGCATGAATGGTTATAATATCATCACTCCTAGGAGTTTGAATGCCCACTCACAGGTGAAAAAGTAAACAAAATGTGGAATGCCCACTCACAGTGGAATATTATTCAGTCATGATGCTAGAATGTAAGCTGAGCCCTGAGAGCAAGTTCAGTGAAAGCACCCAAAGGTCACATACTGCGTGATTTTATTCCTGTCAGTTGGGAGTCTGGAAGAGGGAAATCAAGAGATGGAGAAGAGGTGAGTGGTTGCTTAGGGCTGGATGGGAAGGGAGGGTAGTGTGAGCTAAAGCATGTGGGCTTCTCATTGAGATGGGGAAAGTCTTTTAAAATCATGGGGACCTTTGCACATATCTGTGACTATATTAAAAACCACTGAAATGTAAACAAAACAAAGCAAAACCCCCAAAAGTAGATAGCATGACCCTGCTGTAGGGAGGATGAGCTGATGTTTTAGAGGTGTTTAAGTAACTTGATCAAACCTGACTCCTCCTGCCTAACTTTGCACCCTTTGACCACCAGCTCCCATCCCTTTCTTCTCTTCCATCCCCTGCTATGGTGACTGTGCTTCTGTTCCACTCTCTCTCTGAGCTCTGCTTTGTTGGGATCCACATATTATGGAGATTGCATAGCACTTTGTCTTTCTGTGCCTGTCTTATTTTACTTAGTGTCCCCTAGGTTCCTCCATGCTGTTGCAAATGACAGGGTTGCCTTAGTTTTGAAGGCTGAATGGTATCCCACTATGTAGATGTACAACATTTTTTTAATCTGTCCCTTGGGGGACATCAAGGTTGACTATTTGTCTTGGTTCTTATAAATATGTGGCAATGACCTTAGGAGTACAGATATCCCTTGCACACACTGGTGTTAGTTCCTTTGGGTGTCTTTCTAGAAGTGGGATGGCTGGGTTCTAAGACTTGGCCTCTATTGCATGGCAGCATGTATATTTAATAATAGTATATTGTACATTTCAAAATAATAAAGAGGATAAATCTTAAGCATTCAATCATAGAAATGATAGGTAAACAATTGATGGATATGTTAAGCAGTATGATTGAATCATCACGTATTTTTAAAAATTTTTTTTATTTAAAGAGAAACAAAAGCATGTAAAGGGTAGAGATAATACAGAATTTCAAAAAAAAAAGATAAACAGTAAGAAATCACTAGTTGATAAATTACATATTGTCCTCTTAGAAATAGTTGTTCAAGTTACAAAATTAAAGCATACAAAATAGATATTCAAACAGTGAGAGTGTAAACAGCTATGCATGCATGAATCTCTACATGTATTTCTATCCTTTCTGTATTAGAGGGAAAAACAAAACTTAGCAAGACAAAACAAAACAAATTCCTATAAAAACATGAAAACAAAAAGTCATATAAAACTACAATACAAGGTGATCTACAATGATTACTGTGTTGTTTCTCATTATCTTCAATAGAATTGTCTATATCATCAGGCATAAATGAATATAGCAGTATAATTGAATATAGCAGTACATAACAATATTAGTAAAAATAAAACATTGTAGACAGTATAAAACTTCAAAGGCAGGTAATAATCAAACCATAGTGGATATTCTAGTGGATCTTGTCATCTTCAGTGCAGTTGCCTATACTCTCAGACTTGATACTATCAATCATAACAGCTTTGAATATAATCTGTCAATACAAAACAGTGATCTAACAAACCAGATTTGATTAAGATCAGTCATGGTAAAACAGTGTAGGTTTTACAGAGCTTTGGATAAACTTAATAGGAAATTAAGGACAATTACCATACTATATCCTGTTATTTCTGAGATTACTGTCTGTGCCCTCAAATCTAGTACAGGTAGAATAACTGGAACAGAATATAATACATCTAAGCAGAGCAGTGTGAGTAATGTGGGTTTTAAATTCTGGTGCACTATTAATAATATAGTGTATCAAGGCCATCTGTGTTAGAGATTCTAGCCATCCTTCTCTGCCTCATTTCTGCTATGCTATTTTTCTGCTATGCTATTTTTCTGCCTGTTTGTCTAGTTTTCTCCTTCATTCTACTGCCTGACACACTCATTGAGGGCTTTCTGCCACTGTTCCTAAAATCCCAGTATTTCTTTTTCTCCCCCTCTAGAATGTCCTTCAGTATTCTCTGTAGGGTTGGATTGGTGGTCACAAACTCCCCCAGTTCCTCTTTGTCATGGAAGCATCTTGTTTCTCCATTAATTTCTAGTGACAGTTTTGCAGGGTACATCAATCTGTGCTGGAGGTTATTTTCTTTCAGGGCTTGGAATATTTTACTCCAAGCTCTTCTTGATCTGATGGTCTGTGTTGAGAAGTCAGCCGTGATCCTGATGGGCTTACCTTTATAGGTATCTGTTTCTTTTCTCTGATGGCTTTTAATATTCTGTTTTTAGATTGAATTTTTGTTATCTTGATTATTGTATGTCTGGGTGTAGATCTGTTTTGGTTGTAGGTGGTTGGAGTTCTGTATGCCTCACATAACTGAATGTCATTTTCTTTTCCCAAGCTTGGGAAGTTTTCCTTCATTATTTCCATGAATAGCCTTTGTAATTCGCCTGTATATATTCTTGCTTCTTTGTTTACATTTCTTATTCTTAAATTGTAGATTCTCTTGTCATCTTCTATCCTTTGTATTGCTACTGTTCCCTTGTTATTTTTAAGAGATCTTTCCTTTCATGATCACATATTGCAAACTTGTCTTCAAGTTTTGATAGTCTATCCTTAGTTTCTTTTAAGGAGTTTTGCCAGCTTTCAATGGAGTTTTTAATTTCCTGGTAGTCTCTTTGAATCTGCTTCATGTATTCTATATTTTCTATATATTCTTTATTGAATATTTCTCTCCTTTTTTTGTCTTCTTCCCTTCTTCCATCTGTATCATCCTGAGAGATGCTTCCTGAGAGCATTTCTTTTATTACTCTACTCATATCTTGCTTTACCTAATTTAATATTTCAGTTTTGAGCTAGTCTACAAGGTTCTGAAGATATCTCTTAATGTCCATTGAAGCCATGTCTGATGTGTATTTGCCTCCCTCAGTCTCCCTTGTTCTTCCCTCTCCTGGATCAGTGCTCTCAGGGTTCTGGGCTTGGGGCCTCCTCCTGCCTCTCTCTCCTGTCATGGCCCTGGCTTCCTCCACACAGGTTACAGTGCAGGTCCCAGCCCCCTTCCCTGTTGGCCACGATTCCTCCGAAGCACACTGGCAGGGGGAACTCCGCCCTCTCCTGCCTGCCCCTCCCCACTGGGCCAGCCAAACTTCAGGGGCCTTCACCCAGTTAGTGCTTGCTAGGTGCAGGGAATCGATTTGGGACAGCTCATTGGGTCCCAGCCAGGGGCGCAGCCCAGTCCAAGCAAATCCCAAGAAACTGCTCTGAGGAGGGAGGAACCAACTGAAGTCACTGTTGCTCCCAGTTCAGGTTCCTCTTGCCTGATTCCAACATGTTGCCCTCTTGGTTGCGCCCTTCCCACAGGAGGGGTCTCATTTCCAGCACTGACAGTGGATTATTGAAGGTCCCTTTGCTGGCTCTACTCTCTGTTGGGCTCACCAACCCCCAACTTCAGTGCTGATGTGGTTCCTGTGAGTGGCGGTGGGAACGACTTTGAGCAGCTCTGCTGGCCGGCACGGATTCAGGCCTTTGCAAACTTGGTGGGTTGCCACGAATGAAAATGCTGTGTCTCGTAATTTTTAGCTGTTTCAGTTGCAGTCCCAATGTATTTGACGAGCTGTTTTACATTTTAATTTCTTGCTGTGTCAAGAGGATCCATCTCCCTCTGTCTGGGTCTCTCCAGGGTATTTTATTCTGGCCTATGAGTTGTTTCTCCCAGGAGGCTTTGTATTTTGTTGCTCACTCAGTGGCCATCTTGACTTCTCCCCTCATGTATTGTTTTTATCTGAGAACACCACATGCACTCAAAAATGAATACAGGCCAGGTGTGGTGGCTCAAGCCTGTAATCCCAGAACTCTGGAGGCTGAGGCAGGAGGATCGTTATGAGTTTGAGACCAGCCTGAACTGCATAGAGAGACCCTGTCTCAAAAAGACAAAAAAAAAAATACAATTGTAATTTATCAACTAAAATAGTGTTAATTTTAAAAAGTAAGGTGTTCAAAACCCCAATGGATGTAGGAGAGCTGGGGGCCATGTGCTTGGGGCTTGTGCCCTCACCCCACAAACTTCCTGATCCCCATGGGTGCCAAAGGTGCTCCTGAGATGTCTGCTGAACCTAGGGCAGGGGCTCAGTATCACAGAACACCCCAGCCTCCTGAGGACACGAGACCATCACTGCTGTCTCTGTACCTCCCTGACAAGCAACATGGCCCCTGTTTGATTCCCGTGTAAGAATCTCTTCCACCAGCACCGATAGATTTTGCTGACTTGCTTTGGGCTTTGTGGCCAGGGAGAGATCCCATCACTCTCTGCCTGGAGCTGGCTCACTTGCTGCTGCTCTCACTTGGCTTCACCCCTCTGTTTTTCTCCTGAACTCCTCCCCCGTGGGTTGCTGTGGGAACCCTGAGTTCTTGTACCTTTCTTTGCAGAGTTCCTTCTCTCTTCCCTGCAATGAAGTGTGTGGTAAAGCCCATTGCAAGATATTTGACATGCCAAAGATTCCACAAATGGTCTGTGCTCTCTGGAAGCTGGTGGTAGTTACAGATTTCATTTTCCCTGTGACGTACACTGCTCAAACTCTCCAGCTCTTGGCACCTGGCTGCAGCCCTCAGCTGGTGGGGTGGGGATGGTTTCTGTTCTTTTGCAACCTGGGAGGAAAAGGTTTCACACTTAGAGAAAGAAAAACAAGCTCTCTTTAAGAAGCAGAGGGAGGTCTCCAGAGCCAATGCCAGTTTGTTTGGAGGCAAAAAGGGCTGTTGTATTAAAATCATCTAAACTTGTGCTCTTGTGCACAGAGCTCAGAGCCATGATTGCTTGAATCTCCTCCCTTCCTTTAATTGGTTTTCCATCTTGTTTGGTAGGTTTCTGCTGGTATTGTCAGCCTTAACGTTCAGTTCTATAGACACTAATAGCACCTACTATGTGCCAGACTCAGTAGGGCCTACCGTGTGCCAGGGATTGAGGATCTTGGTGAACAAGTTACACAGACACTTGGGGAAGAGTGTAGTTCTCCCTCAGGTCACTCAGAGAAGAAGCCAGCTGTGGCTCCCTGGACTCAGGCACCCTGAAGTACCTCCCTGCAGAGGATGGCAGGGAGCTCTGGGGTCTGAGACCATCAAGGAAGCTCTGGCTGCATAATCCTTGGGGTGGGATCTGATGGAGGGAAGCTGGTGTGTATTTAAAGGTGAGGCATTTAGAAGGGAGACATTTAAAGGACAGGTTTTTAGTGTTCATGTGTGTGGTGATAACCCATTGCAGTACGGCTCCCATGGCCAAGCCTGTGACAGTGGGATGACCCTGTGCAGGTCTTCTAGTAAGAGTTGGCTTTGAAGACCGGAAGCAGCTGCATGATGGTCACCATGTCCCTAAGTGGCTTTCCAGCAGCTAGTGAGCCCAGGATTTTTATAGGTAAATAGCTCCGATAATGATAAGTGTGAATTCTCCACCTGGCAGGTGTTCAGGGAGTTGGAGCAGATTGAACTGGAGTTACAGAAATAGGAATGTGACATTTCTTATGCCCGGCTGTGGTGGAGCAGACTGTATTTACTCTGATTTGAAGGGAAAGAGAATACAGACATCATGTCTCTGAGGTTCCACTCACAACCGTGGTGTCTGCATGGGGGTGTCCAGTGGAACCACAGTCCAGTGCTCCGTGAGGACCACGTCAATCACTACTGTTCTGTATCTGGCCATCTCCATAGGTCCCTTCTCACTGGTCCTTTGAGGAAGGCAGCCCCAGTGTCACTGCTGGCCCTGCAGGCATGCATTAGGGCAGGAGTTTCTCTGTCTCTCAACCTTTATCATACTTCCTCTCCCCCAGGGTGATCTTACTGGGGAGACCAAGGACCAGTGATTCTCTGGGGCCAGGAGTCTGTGATAGTGGGAGGCTACTTGGGAGCCACCTCTTCCTTTCCTTACGTGAGCAGGATGGGCCAGGTGAGCCTCTGCATAGCTAGTCCAGTCTCCTTGGCCCCTGTGTCTCCTTTCTACCTGTGACTGGATGATGACATCTGGGTCCTGTAGAGGGTTTGGGAAGACAAGGCTCATGCTGACCTCTCCTCAGCAGCAAGTGATGAGCCCTCTCACTGGAACATTGGGTATTTGTCCTCTCACTGGCAAAACCCAGAGTGTCCATTCCAGGGCTAGCTAACACATAGCTGGAGATGGTAGGTTTCTTATTTGAGTTTTTGGTGATGTTTTTGCTTTCCTCTTTTGGTTACAAAGGCTTCCACATTCACATGCCCATGTGGCAGTGTCCAAAGGCAGCAGGAAAGGGGTAAAGTATGTTCCTGCATGTTTCTTCACCAGTCTTTCTTAGAAAACTGCAGCAGACATCCTATACCTGAGCCCTATCAACCCCAGTGAGGGGAGGGGAGGAGACCCTCTGCCAAGCAGCAGGATGGTGCTTCAGGTCAGTAACTGCAGAGGATGGGGTGGTGATTACTGTAATGAGTGGTGCCTTAGTGTTACTTCTTTTTATAACAACAGTGGGAACTAAACAGCTTTTCCCAGACAGGTGTGCTACTCCTTCAAAGATAGTGCCACATTGTTCAATAAAATACAGTCCCATTAAAAAACAAAACAAAACTAAAGTAAACAAAATAACTTTTCTGGGTGTGGTGGCGCACACCTATAATCTCAGCACTCTTGGTGGCTGAAGCAGTCTGGGCTACTTAGTGACTGAGATCCCGTCTCAAAACAAAAAATAAAAAAGAACTAGGGTTGTAGCTCATTGCAAAGGCTCTGGGAAAGCAAAACACCCATCCTGCTCTGTGTCAAGTTGGCTCTGACTTCTGCAAAGCCATTGTTTGCTGCAGAGCAGAGGAGTCTCATGACCACAGCATTGCACACAGGAGCCTCACATCTTGTTCTCCTTTCTTAGCAAATTCTAGTTGCTGCAGAAAACCAAGTGGATGTCCATGGATGCCGAAGTTTCAAAATGATCTTTGGAGGAATAGAGTCAGATAGCTTGTTTCCTCAGGCTTCAGCAGGTCCTTGAGGGAAGCCTGTCACATCCTAAGCCTGGTACTGGCTGCAGAGACGTGCTTTCAAGCCTCGGTTTGGGGACATCTCAAACTCCCATTGTCCTCAGCTGGCTGCCACTAGCTGAAAGTGACTTTTGAGCACCTGAAATGTGGGATAAAACATGGGGTGTACTGGGAGCATCTAATTCATACTAGATTGTGAAGACTTAGTATAAGAAAGAATGTAAAGGGGCGGAGGGTTTAGCTTAGTGGTGTAAGTGCCTCCTTGACAAGCATGAGATCATGAGTTCAATCCCTGGTACCAAAAAAAAAAAAAAAAAGTAAAGTATTGCATTAATTACAAATTTTTTAATACATATTTAAGTGGTATTATGGATATATTTGGTTAAATAAATATTCTTGAAATTACTTTTAGTTGTTTTGTTTTACCTTTTAAAATAATGTGGCTGGTACAGAATGCGAAAGCAGATACATGATTTGCACCACATAATATGTATGTTTGCAGAACTGGGGATTAAACCCAGGACCTTGGCACTGAGTCCTTTTTTCCTTTTTTCTTTTGAAATACAGTGTTATTAAGTCGCTAAGTTGTCCATTCTGGGCTCAAACTTGTGATCCTCCTGCCTCAGTCTCCCAGAGCCCTGGAATTACAGGTGTGTGCCACCACGCCCAGCTTCTTGCATTATATTTATATTGGGCATTGATGGTCTAGAGGTGGTAAGACCAGCAAGTCCAGAGTTACCTAGTTCACTGTTATACTTGTCAGCTGATCTAAGGAGAAGTAAAGAGTGTGTGCAGTAAACAGCAAAGGAGAGGGAGCCTCATGGGTCAGTGGGGGCTCCTTAAGCAGACTGGAAGCTTCTCCAGATGTCACAGGACTCAGCTTTCTCACCTCTCAGTATTCTCCCCAGAGAAAACAAAACAGAACTTGACACAGAGGCTTGTACACAAATGCTTACAGCAGCCTTAGTAATTGCCAAAAGAGGAAACGACCAAATGGTTATCAACTCTCAGATGATAAGTAAATAAAGTAGATGTGGTATATCCACAGAATGGCATACTATTCAGCCATAAAAAGGAATTATACCTTGGCAGATAGTGAAATGTGGATGAGCCTTGAAACTGTTATGTTAAAGAGAGGAGAGAGGAGAGAAGGTCACATATTGCGTGATTTTATGGGGCAAATCCATAGTGATGGGAAGTGCATTGGTGACTGCTTAAGGCTAGGGCCTTGGAAGGAAACAGGGGTGGGGTCAGGAAGTGAAAATGGAAATAAGTTTCTTTGTGGGGTGATGGAAACATTCTCAACTTGTTCATGGTAATGGTTGCCCAGCTCTGTGAATACACAGAAAATCATTACATTGCTCACTTCAAATGAATGACTTGTATAACCCATGAACTATATTTTAATTAAATTGTTATATTAAAGATATAACAAACTGACAAACTCACACTGAAGGGGAGTCCTGGGGCTGGGTATATTACTCAAGAAGAGAAGCAAGGAAAACATTTCAGGGTGAGAGTAGCATTGCAGTGTCCCTGAGGTCGAAGGGACAGCAGATCTGAGGAACTTGCAAGAGGTGGGTGTGGCTGCAGCCTGGACAGTGAGTGAGAATTTCAGGACATGAGGCTGGAGCTGGACCAGGTGGGGAGTCCTGTTAAGGTACTGGGACTTTATGTTGTTGCAGTCACCTTGGGCAGCTCCATGAGCTTCCCAGTGTTCCAATTTTCCTGCTGGTGACAGCATGGACATCTTTGGATGAAGTGAGACAATGCTTGCTCAGAGAAAGTGATTAGTATACTTGTTAAGGCACAGAGCTATGAGGGAGCCACAGAGGATGAGGGAACTGCTTGGATGCAGGTATTCCTTTGCTGCCTGTGTGGAGTACAGAGAGAACAGAGAGTCCAGTTAGGGGACTTGCAGTCGTGCAGCAGGAGATGACCAGGACTTGGTCTGTGATGGTGATAGTCGAGTGGGTTCGAGAGACAGTGAGGAGGTGAGGCCAGCAGGATGTGGCTGCTGATCATGGCAGGGGACCTGGAGATGAGAACACAAGGCTGGGAACACACTGTCAGGGGGACCCTGCCATCTAAGGTGACCCTTTGCAAAGAGCGATGTTTGCAGTTATGATGGAAATGTCTAGACTTTGAAACGCCTTTCACAGTGCGTTCCTGTGCAGCCAACACCCCCCTCCATCCCATGTCCTGCACTCATTAATTTCTGGTTTTAATTCATCACAGAGGGCTGTCCATTTGCTTTTGTGACAAGTGCAAAATGCCACCAGGAAGGCACATTGCAACAATCTGGATTGCTGGAGGGGAGTTAAATCTGTTCGGATTGGCATGGGTGTTTTTTATTTTGGTCTAAGCCCATTTGTGGCCTGCGGGTAAAGGACCATCGGCTGCTTTTATTTGAAAGACCCCAGCAGTGAGTACACAGGGCCTTTGCAGTTGACCCTCTTTGGTGCAGAGGACCAAGTTAAGGAGCACCTCTGCTATTTTTCCCCAGATTTGGCAGAAATGTTGCTGGGAGCTTCGCTGCTGATTTCTTGGATTTAATATTGCTGCAGAAAGCCTGCGCTGCCGCCGACACTCAGGCATGTTATTAAGCCACAGCTCCAGTGTGGGCTGTGATTTGTTTTTCCTGTGAGTGACACAACCATATTTTCCATTAAAACCCGATGCAAATAGGTGCGGGAGTGCCAACACTCAGTCACTTGCCCCGACTGGGAAGGAAGTCAGCTGGGGTGACTCTACTTCGGTATTCATATCAGAGATATTTGCAAAAGCTTTCTGTTTGAATTAACTCTGACTTGTCCCACTTCAACTTGGAGCAGAGCTTTGGGCTTTCTGGAGGTGGAAAGTCACATTTCAAATGAAATTTGTAAAGTCAAGTTGGGCCCAGGACTGAGATCAAGTCATGATCTTATGACTGGTATCTTTATATCAAGGGAAAGTTTCACTTGTTTTCTTGCCAGTGGATGTCTCATTGGGTTCCCTGCCTCTTCTTTCAGGGATATAGGGGACCCCAGGAAATATATCATCTGGATGAGGATCAAGAGGGGCTAAAATGCGCCACCCTATGTCCAGAGAGTGGCTGCTCCTCCTCAGCCTTCACCCTGTAGGACATTCACAGGTAGTCACTGCCCATGAAACATCCTTCCACCCCCTGGCTGCCTTACTTTACCCAGGTGACCTATATCTGTTGCCTAAACAGTGAGTCTTAACCTTGAATGCTCTCAGCATCTCTGTGCTGCTAACAAAATATAGATGCTCCTTTTCAGCTACAGAATGTTTACAAGGTTCCTCCACATTGTGCCACACTGTAGAACCTCATGGCTCAATAATGTCCATTGTAAGGACACACCACATTTGCTTATCCCGTTGTCTAGTGATGGCTATTTGAACTGTGGCCACGTTTCGGCCATTGCATATATTGTGTGATCCCATTTATATGAACTGTCCAGAAGAGGCAGATCTGTATAGATGGCAGATGAGTGGTCTCTGGGGTAGGGGAAAAAGAAGTTCAGAAGTGTGCCTAATGGGTAAAGGCTTTACTTGGGGTGATGGAAATGTTTCAGAACTAGATGGAGGTGATGGATGTACAATATTGTGAATGTACATAATGTCACTGAATTACATATTTCCAAATTTTATGCCATATGAATTTTATCTCAATTAAAAGATACTGATGGCCATATTCCATCCCTGGAGATTTGAGAGCGACTGGTCGGAGTGCAGAGCCTGGCATTGGGGTAGTAAACTTCCTTTAGGTGATCATGGTGGGGCTGGAGATCTATGGGCCAGACCCTTTCACATTCTATCTCTGTTTTCTTCTGGTCTCAAGTATGGCTAAGCCTTTCTGTTTCCCTTTATGTTCTCTGGGGGGTAATTTTCACAGTGCAGTCTGAAGATCAGCAGTTGCAGAACCCCCAGGAATGCTTGCTAACAGTGGCTTCCCTGTGTTTACCTCTGATTTATCGAGTTGGAGCCTTACAAGAGGGCCAGGACTGTACTCACCTAGCAAACATTCCCGATGACGATCATGTGGACAATGATCTGGGAATTGCTTCTGCAAACACTTGGTTTTCCTCTTATTTACAACTGGGCTCTTCATGTCAGCCACTGGGCTATTCCCCTACTGATGCAGCATGATGTGAAGTGAGGTAGCTGGTCCTTTCCTAGGGTCTCTCACCATGGCAGGGAAGCCCTCATTGTCTGTCACTCCTCAGAAATATAGCACAGGATCCAGGGTCACATGTTCAACACATGTTTTGGAAACTCTTAGATGGGAAGAGAATGGTTTCCAAAGCCTGGCATAACTTTCTTCCAGGACGGGTCTCCCCAGGCAGCCTGGGAGCACAACTCTGAAATCAGGTCCTAATCCAAATTTCATATTTTCCTTGGTTATACGAATGATGTGAGCCTCACTTTCTATATTGGTTGTTAACTGCATGTAACAATGTTACTGAAAACTCAGTGGCTTAACATAGCACACATTTATTATCACCCAGTTTCCATGGGTTGGGAGTTCAGGTATGGCTTAGCTGTGTACTCTTCAAGGCAGGGCTCAGTTTCGTCTGGAGGCAGGGCTGACGATGGGTCTGCTTCTGAGCTCCTATGGTTGTCAGCTGCATTCAGCTCTTTACAGGCTATAGACACAGGGCTTCTGACTGTTTGACTGACTATCCCTTGCAGCACAGCAGCCAGCACCTCTCAAGCTAGCAAGACAAAAATTCTCTTAGCAAGGCCAGTTCACACCTTGCCCAGCATGATCTCATGCATCCTATGTTCTTTGGTGAAAGCCCAGTGATGGTTTCCACCCATATATGTGGAGGGCATGTTATGGGGTGTGAGGATCAGGAGCTGGGGAGTCTGGCTTCATAGTTTTCTGTGTATAAAATGGGGGCATGTCTGCTTCCTGTCTCACAGGATTAAAGATGAAATGAGAGAACGTAGGAAAAGCCCCTAGCATGGAATGAGGGCTTAATAAATTTTAGTTCACTGTTATTTATTATTTATCACTGTCATCACCATTACCATTGTATCAGGCCAGTATGGCTCTCAGGTCTCTTGGTGATGACAGACAGCTTCCTCTGGTGCTCCAGGCTCCTCCTGGGTGTTCTCACAGACATTTCTTCTTAGAGATCTGGACCCTGAATCCCTCATCCAATCTGACCTGTCTGCAGCATGCTGAGTGTTAGGATAGAAAGCAATATCTTTGACCAAATTGGAAGTATCTTTGGGGGACTGTGTCCCTACTGGCCTCTGATGACTTTATTCTCTTCCTCAGTTAGAATTCTTGGCTCAAGAAACTAGAGCTGGAGGCAGCTTCCTTTGCTGTCTTAATACTCTCCATCTCCACTGTGTTCCACTTTACCTGCCCAGAGAGGTGTAAAAACCCAGAACCCACAGAGTCTGTTTACTTAACAAGTATGATAATACTCTGAGACAGTATGTTGTGCTTGGTTTTGTGGATTTAAAAGAATCATAAAAGGGGTAGGGGTGTAGCTCAGGGTGGCTGGGACTTTGGGTTCAATCCTTGGCACCTAAAAAATAGGAGACATATCTCTGGTTCTTAGGGAACTCACAGTTCAGTGGAGGAACTTGGACTTCAGGCCAGTGTTGCTCAGTTTGAGACAAATGTTGCTCATTACATAAGGGAAATTTTTTTTTTTATGGACCAAGAGCTGATTTAGATACCACCACAGGGTTGGCTTAAATAGTATTTCAATTCCATTGTGATCAAGTTATTCCCTCTTGTGATTCTCTCTCATCTTCATAACTATGTGCAGGACAAAGTCTGAGAGGTGCTAATATTTCAGACACCCTGTATTCTCTCCTCTCAGCGCAGAGAGTGGTGTGGCTGCCTTGCCTCTTCTGTAGGCAGCAGAGTCTAGAGTCTAATACCATTGTTTTGTTGCTATTGGAGTTATTTTTTCACAATCATAGTTATAAACATTGAATCTTTTAAAAAGAAATTATTTAAGCAAAAAACAAAAAGATGAACTGCTTTGAAAAGAAGGCAGCCACATTTTTCACACCTATCGACAGTGAGGGAATCTGGAAGCTGGGTATGTGCCTGCGAGGCCAGCACTTGGGGAGGCTGAGGCAAGAGGCTGCATATTTGAGCTCAGCCTAGGCAATTTAAGAAGACCCTGCCTCAAAATAGAAAGCAAAAGGGGCTGGGGATGTAACACCATACTGAAAAATATTTTTTCTAATTATTGTGTGTTGGATAAAATTTTTTAAAAATCTGTTTTAATAAAACCCATAATAGGCATCTAGTTTGTAACCTCAGTAGTGAGAAGTAAGATAGCTTATTAAATTTTGAAACAATAGTAAGATAAGGAGGAGTGTTGGTGCAAATAAATCTTAAAATGATGGTTTAGATTTCTAGAATGTACAGAAATAGACTTTCTTTACTTCTCTGTGGGAGTTTGGTCCTTCACAACTTGGCTGGGAACATTCATGAAGAGACTAGCTGCGCAGTATGCCAGGGGTTGGCTTGTTGGGAGAAATGCTGACAGGAAATAAGGCAGAAGGAAAATGAGTATGTCTCTGAGGTTGAGGAAAATTTCAAAAATTTTGAGTGTGTACTGGACTGGGTTTGAGAAAGGTGGTATGTGATCCATGTGAGGTTTACAAAATATAATGAAATACATGGCTCACAGGTGCTCAGTCCAATGAGTTTTGACAGTTGTGTACACCCATGTAACCACCATGCCAAACTAAATTTAGAATGCCCTGGAAAATTCTCTGGTGATCCTTTCATGCAATTCTGTCACCTTCTAGGGCAGACACTCTTCTAATTGCCATCACTGCAGATTAAATCCCTCAGTTCTTGGGCTTCATAGGAGTGGAGTTATTAAATATAACCTTTGTGCCTGACTTTTTCCACTCAACAGAAGTCTTTAGAAATGAATCCATGATGTGAGGATCAGTGGCTCTTTTTTTTTAAAAAGAATTTATTGTGAGCAACAATTCATTAGGTATGCGCTACCATTTGTTTACTTGTCCACTGGGTGTTGGGCATTTGTTTCCTGTGTTGGGTTATTATGAACAAAAGTTAAATGGATATTTGAAAGTCTATGTGGACATATATTCTTTTTTATTAGATAAATTCTTAGGAGTAGAAAGGCTGGATAATAGGGTTAATGGGTCCTTAGCTCATTAAATTTATTTGGTGCCTTTTTTAAAAAATTGACTGTGTGTTGGCTTATTTCTGAATTTTCTGATTTGTTCCTTTGATCTTTATGTGAGTTCTGTACTACTTTGGTAACCATGGTTTTATGTTAAGACTTGAAATCAGGTAACTCCAAGTCTTCCAACTTTGTTCTCCTTTTTTGAAATTGTTTTGGCTATTCTAGTTTGCTTACATTTCAATATCAATTTTAGAAGCATATTGGGTTTTATGAAAAATTCTGTTGAGAATGTGTTTGGGATGACTCTATAGGTATTTTGAGGAAGAATTAATGTTATAACAATATTAAATCTTCCAGGGCTGAGGATTTAGCTCAGTGGCATAAGCAACTGCCTGGCAAAGTGTGAGGTCATGAGTTAGATCCCTGGTGCAAAAAACAAAAACAAAAACAAAACAATAACCCCCCCCCAACCCCCCCAAACCAAAACCCAAAATAAAAACAAAAACAAAATTTCCAATTCATGAACATGTTCCATCCATTCACTTATGTTATTTTAAGGTAATTTTCTGTGTAGAGGCTTTGTAAATGTTTATTTTGATTTGTTCTTAGTTATTTTGATACTTTGAAAATGGTGTTTTTTGTAAGTTAATTTTTCAATTGTCAATTGCTAGTACATAAATATTTGATTTTTATATACAGATCTTGTATTTAGAAATATTGCTAGTTCACCTAATAATTTGGTGAGATTTCCTTGTATTTTTGAGAGTTTTATGTGTACATAATCATTTCATTTGCAAATAATAATAGTTTTACTTCTTTATTTTGCAATTATTTGCCTTTAGTTTTTTACTTGCCTTATTGCACTAATCAGGAATTTAAGAGACATCTAAGGAATCTAAGATAAAAAGAATATATGTCCACACAGAGTTGCAAATAATTATCCATATAAGTTTTGCTTTACTGACTGAGTTAGCCGGGCACTTCTAACCAGGAATTTAAATAAAACTTTAAATAGCATTGGTGACAGTGGTAATAACAGCTGTCCTTGCTTTATTCTTGATTTTAAGGGAAGATTATTCATTGTTGATTCCAGGGTTGTAAGGATGATTCAACATATGAAAATCAATAAACATAATACATCACATAAACAGAAGCAAGGAAAAAAAATCACATGATCATCCAGATAGATACAGAAAATGTCTTTGGCAAAATCCAACAGTAATTTATGACAAAAACCCTGAACAGGCATAAAAAGACCTATCTCAATTTAATAAAAGGCATTTATAATAAACTTATTGCCTTGTCATATTAAGTGGGAAAAAACTGAAAGATTTCCCTCTAAAATCAGGAAGAAGACAGAGTTGTCCACTGTCAACACTCCTGTTCAGTGTAGTACTTGAAACATTAACCAAGAGCTAGCAGGTAAAAGAAATGAAAGGAAGAGGCCAAATTATCCTTTTTTTTGCAGATGACACAATCCTTTGCATAGAAGAGCCAACAAGTTTTACCCAGTGACTCTTAGAATTAATAACCAAATCCAACAATACAGCAGGATACAGAGTCAGTGCACAAAAATCAACACACCAAGCAAGAAATTAGGAAAATAATACCATTCATAATAACACTATAAAAGTTAAATACTTAGGAGTTAACCTAACCAAGGAAATAAAAGACTTCTGTAACAAAAGCTACAATACTCTGAAAAAGGAGATCAAAGAGGAAATCAGAAAATAGAAATACATCCTGTTCCTGGATAGGCAGAACCAATGCTTAAAAATGGCCATACTTCCAAAACTGATATGAAGATTTAATGAAACCCCAGTCCAAGTACCAGCAGTATTTTTCATAGAACTAAAAAAACCACTATGATTTATGTGGAACCAGAAGAGATCCAGAATAGCAAAGTCAGTTATAGGCAACAAAAAACAAAGCAGGAGGCATCACAATCTTGCATTTCAAATTTTGTTACAAAGCTACAGTGATAAAAACAGCATGGTACTGGCACAAAAACAGACATGTAGTTCAGTAGATAACCTCCTTAACAAATGGTGCTGAGAAAACTGGTTACACACATACAGCAGATTAAATCTCGACCTGTATCTACCACCATGTACCAAAATATAATAAAAATGTACCAAAGACAGTTTTGGTTTTTTTTTGCATTTTTAAAAATTTTATTTAAAGAGAAAAAAAGCAAAACAGAAAAAGGGGTAGAAACAATACAGAATTTCAGAAAAAAAAAGCAGTAAGAAATCACTAGTTGATAAATTACATATTGTCTTCATAGACCTAGTTGTTAAAGTTACAAAATTAAAGCATACAAATTGGACATTCAAACAGTGAGACTGCAAAGAAGTTCAATGATCCAGTAAGAACTTAGCAACATGGTTATCAATCCTACACACTTAAACATACATGCAGCCATATCCTCTAGAGCACTTTCTTTTTTTCTTTTTACTTTTAAAGTCCATTATCTGCTTAGTTATATCCTATTTCAGGTTGCTCAGTACCTTACTGACTTGTTTTGTTGTTGTTATATACTTTTAATCACCTTATATAATTCTGTTGCCTTGTTTTTGAGTTTCTCCTCATCCATGATCCATGGATCAGCTTTGGTGGAGTTGGGAGATTTTTGGAGGTATTTTGTTACTTTCTTATCTACTTTTTTTTAAAGGTAGGAATATACAGCAGAACAAGACAGAACAAACCCATGTGACCGCAGTGCAGTAAAACTACCACAGAACCTCAGAGCAGGTCACCAGGACACGAGCAATGGGCTCAATAGTACAGCCCATTTTGTTCACATTAGCTGTTCTTTCAATCAGGTAGAGGAAAATGGAAGGAAATATCGAAATTTTAAAAACAGAATATTGAATAAAGCAGTACCATTAATCAAAACTGAGCAAAACAGTGATAAAAATATTTGCCTTCAAAGAGATGGTAGAAGGAAATCCCCCTTACTTGCCACGCTGTATACATTCATCCTCCAAGAAGATACTCAGACCGCTGGTGCTGACTTGCTAAAGCGCGGGGGTGGGGGGGGGCGGGGAATGGATCAATGTCTGATTCTTAGCCTGCGGCAGGCCCCCAACTGCTTACCAGGGCGGCGACTAGGCCACCTGTTCTCCCAGCGCCCAAAGTTCCAACATGATGCAGAGCTTAGGAATTGCTGATAGTTCTCACCCTGGTGTGCCAGTGGCTTGCCAGGCCCCCAGCTGCTCACCAGTGTGGTGAGTAAGCTGCCTCTTCTCCCAGCGCCCACAGTTTCAACATGATGCAGAGCTCAGAGAAAGACAGTTTTGAAAGCAGAAACATTTAATCTCCTGGAAATAAAATAGGTACCACTCTTGACACAGGAAAAGACTTTCTAAATAGAACCTCAATTGCATA
>PVLA01006148.1:68016-130161 GCA_004027455.1 Hydrochoerus hydrochaeris | reverse complement strand
TGCCTAGAATTGCCTTTGCTATTCTTGGTTTCTTCTGTTTCCAAATGAACTTTATTAGTGTTTTATCTAGATCTGTGAGGTATGTTAATGGTATTTTGATTGGGGTTGTACTAAATCTGTATAACAGTTTTGGGAGTATAGCCATTTTCACAATGTTGGTTCTTCCTAACCAAGAGCAAGGAATGTCCTTCCATTTTCTAATATCTTCTTCAATCTCCTTTTTCAGCATAGTATAATGTTCAGCATATAGGTCTTTTACATTTTTAGTTAGCTTGATTACTAAGTATTTCATTTTTTTACATGTTATTGTAAAGGGCGATATTTCCATAATTTCTCTCTCAGTGAGTTTTTTGTTTGTGTACAGGAATGCTATTGATTTTTGAGCATTGACTTTGTATCCAGCTGCACTGCTGAACTTGTTTATTACCTCTAGCAGTCTTTTAATGGAGTCTTTTGGGTCTTCTATATAGAGTATCATGTCATCTGCAAATAGTGATAATTTAACTTCTTCCTTTCCTATCTTTACTCCTTTGATTTCTCTCTCTTGTCTGATTGCCCTGGCTAGTGTTTCCAGAACTATGTTGAAAACGAGTGGTGAGAGTGGACATCCTTGTCTTGTTCCTGATTTTAAAGTGAAAGCTTTCAGTGTTTGTCCATTTAGTATAATGTTGGCTGTTGGTTTGTCATAGATGGCCTTTCTAAGGTTGAGGTAGATGCCGTGTATTCCGAGTTTCTGAAGGGTTTTTATCATGAACATGTGTTGAACTTTGTCAAAAGCTTTTTCTGCATCTATTGAGATGACCATGTAGTTTTTGTTTTTGGCTCTGTTGATGTGGTGTATTACATTTATTTATCTGCATATGTTCAACTATCCCTGCATTCCTGGAATGAACCCGACTTGGTCATGATGTATAAGCTTCTTGATGATTTGCTGCATTCTATTTGCCAGTATTTTGTTGAGAATCTTTGCACCAATGTTCATTAGTGAGATTGGCCTATAGTTCTCTTTTTTGGTTGGATCCTCTGGTTTTGATATCAGAGTAACACTTGCCTCCAGGAATGATTTAAGGAAGATTGCTTTTTTCTCAATTTCATTGAAGAGTTTAAGGAGTACTGGCATCAAATCTTCTCTAAATTTCTTGTAGAATTCAACTGTGAATCCATCAAGACTTAGGCTTTTCTTTGTTGGTAAGTTTTTAATTACATTTTCAATTTCAATAGCTGATATTGGGTTGTTCAAAATTGCTATATCTTCTTGGTTCAGCTTTGGTAGTTCATATGATTCTAGAAATATGTCCATTTCCTCTGTGTTTTCCACTGTGTGTGACTAAAGATTTTCAAAGTAGGTATTCATGATCTTTTGAATTTCCATGGGATCTATAGTAATTTCTCCCTTTTCAGTTCTTATTGCATGAATTTGGGTTTTTTCTTTCTTTCTCTTGATAAGGTTAGCTAGGGGTTTGTCAATTTTGTTTATTCTCTCAAAAAACCAGCTTGTTGATTCATTAATTCTTTGTATTATTTTTTTTTGAGTTTCAATTGCATTGATTTCTGCTCTAATCTTTACAGTTTCTTCTCTTTTATGAGCTTTGGGTTTAGCTTGCTCTTCTTTTTCTAGACACTTGAGATGGAGCATTAAGTTGTTTATTTGCCACACAGAATATCTTAAGCACCATGGCTCCATCTCACCCTCAGGATCCACATATTCTGGTTCTGAAACTCCCTCAGAGATCAAAATTCAAGGGGGCTCAAGTCCCTTCTGTAAAATGTTGCATAAAATCACATGCAATCTGCAGACACCCTCTCTTAAATGTTAAATTAGATTATTTGTAATTCCTAATACAATGTAAATATTATATAAAATTTGTTATGCTATCATGTTTAAGAAAAAACAAAAACAGAAGCCTGTTTTCATTTTGAAGGTCTTCTGTCTATGGCCAGTTAGTGCCACAGACACAGAATCGAAAGCTATGAAGACACCAAGGTATTTGAGAAGCCGGGTACTTAGAGCCTACAACAGTGAGTCCTGTTCATTAGATGCATCTTGGGTTTTCCCTTCCAACCAGGGGACAGAAGAAGGATGCTGCAATACAGTTCTCTCCATGAATAATGACTTCTTACAATAAAAATGGTCACCCACAGCTCTTGCCTCCATTGAGACAGAGGAGTCTAAAGTGCTAAAAAAAGAATGCATTTCAGATATCAGAAGCATCTGACAGATACTGAGATGGTTTCTTGAGAATGGAAAGTTCTTTTTAATCTCACTCTGCCTGGAGTACCCTAGCATTACGTGGCACACCAAGGGAGTTTACTTGTAATAGGGAATGTGTCATCAACATATTTCAGAACAATTTGAAAAGCACTGGCATGGACATATGAAAGTAGGCAGATGACTTTTACAGTCTGGTAATAGCCCTTTCGTGAGCTATTTAGAATTTGTCTACCTTACCTTATCCCTACTTTCAAGAACATCCAGAAATCTTCATGAAATAATCACTTTGACACCACCATCTAAATAAGCATTCCTTTGGGAAGTTTTATTTTAGAGTTTCTCATCAGTCACCAGTAAGAATAACATAAGAACATGAAAAAGATCCATAGAACTTTCATCTGTATTCCAGTTTCTAAAAAGTAGAACCGTTATTTTTCTGTGCTGTACCAATTGTAGAGGCTGCAATTAGAATCAAAAATGTTGCTTTTTTGCCAACAACCATATTTGTCACTACTGAGGAAGGCATAAGACACACTGTAAACCACTCTCAAAGGAAAAGCACTCAGAGACAGTATTTCACACACAAGTACTTATTCATCATATGTTAAGTGATAGTTTCCCCCATGTAAAACTGGAGTGGCACATTATACAATTCCTTACAAATTCATAATTTTCTTCATTTCTCTTAATTCTCACCAGAGTAGTTTGTGGGAGAAAAAGCATTACACTTCGACAGATGTGTTGGGAGGAAGAAACTAAAAGTATAGAAAGTAAATCGCAAAGGACAAAGTTGCAGAATGAGACATTATATCGTCTGAGGGACAATTTAAATACATCAGTGTCAACTGTATGTTGAATCTGTGTGAGGTAACTTTAATGCACATCTAAAAATGAGTTAGCATTTAAAGTGACTTATTCTAAAGTCCATACTCTTGCGTGACCTCCACAAGCCTTTCCAATATTGTCACAACCCATATCAGAGGTGTTTTCTGCAGTATGGGGGTTGCTAGAAGATAATTTTACAATGCTGAAACAGGGTGTGGCCAAGACCAAGAATCGTTTAGATAGACTGTGTAGGCACCACCATGCTTGAGTGGCAGAGGTCTGTGTTTCCAGCAGCCTTACAAAGTGGAGACCCAGCTCTGCTTGATTCTCACACTTCGCAAAGATCCTGACCTACCGTGACCAGGAAGGTCGGGGTAGCTGTTGTACTCCAAAGCAGTGTTGGGGGCTGGGGATTTAGCTCAGTGGTATAAGCGCCTGCCTTGCAAGCAGGCGGTCATGCGTTTCATCCCCAGTACCGATAAAAAAAAAAAAAAAAAAAGCAGTGTCACACTGTCCCCTGACAACATTTCCATGCCAGCCTAGAGAGGAGAGACATAAGGCAGAGCAGGGACTACCCGGAGCTTACAAGAGCAGATGGTGTAAAACTCACTTTGTACTTGCTTGCTAATAAATATTTGTACTGCCAACTGCATTTTATTCAAGACTTGCTTTCAATGTTACATCCCATCTGGCTCCAAACGCCAGGGAGCTCAATGTCTAGAAAGGACATGGTGATCTGAAGCAGTGAAATTGACTTAGGTTAATTTCCAACATTAGGACTCTGTGTCTGGTTTAAAAGCAACCCATCATAGGTAAACGGAGACAACTTGAGTCTATCCTCTTTAGTGAAATAAATAAGAATCATATTTATAAATATCATATTGTGTCTCTAGTGTAAAAAGTAATAAGAACTGTAAGAGTAATAAAACCCAAAATGTGTAATTGCTATTGTAAAAAAGAGAGGAAAGAAAGTGCTCTAAGGGATATAACTGCATGTATGTTTGAGTGTGTATAATGGATGACCATATTGATGAATCTTTGTTGGATCTTTAAGCAGAACTGTTTGCAGTCTGACTGTTTGAATGTCTACTATGTATCCTTTAACTTTGTAACTTGAACAACTACATCCAAGATGACAATATGTAATTTATCAACTAGTGATTTCTTAGTGGGTTTTTCTCTTTTTTTTCTTTTAGAATTCTGTATTGTTGCTACCCTTTTTTCTGTTTTGCTTTTTTTTCTCTTTAAATAAAATTTTTACAATGTGTAATTGCTATTGTAAAAAAGAGAGGAAATAGAAAGTGCTATAAAAGATATAGCTGCATGTATATTTCAGTGTGTAGGATTGATAACCATATTTCTAAGTTCTTGTTGGGTTGTTGAACAGACCTGTTTTCAGTCTCTGCTTGAGTGTTCACTTTGTATGCTTTAATTTTATAACTTGAACAACCATTTCTAAAAGGACAATGTGTAATTTATCAACTAGTGATTTCTTACTATTTATCTTTTTTTCAAATTCTTTAATATTTCTACCCTTTTTCTGTTTTTTTTTCTTTAAAAAAACAACCCAATAAGAGGACTGTTTTTAGTCCACATTCCTAAATCACTGGAAAACTCAAGCCTTTTAGATCTATCGCAGTCTCCTTTTACATTAATAATTTTGACCAATGGAATTTAATCACAACAGAACAAAAGGGCTTTGACCAGGTGGGCTTTTTTGGAAATAATTTAATTGGATACAGTGGAGGGTTGGTAATAATTTAATGCCAAGTGTTGCTGGAAAATAAGTTTTATTCTTCACTTTTAAGTAAACACATTTGTTTCTACCATCTTGAAGGAATTTTCTAGGAAAAACTACCATCAGATTAGTGGCCATCATGTCTAGTTCTCATAGAACCTTTACTGTATTTTTAAACTTTGCATGGATCATGTAAAGTTCCCATTCTTGGGGAAATGCAGGTTGATCCCACTTCAAGAAAAGCAGTTCTTTTATGAAAATATCTTTTATATCTTGATGCATGCTATGGGAATGTCTACTGCACTCAGAGTAATACAGGTGATTTTGTACTATCTTTAAAGTACAAGGCTTCTTTTTTTATCCATTGCTACATTTTATTAGTCAATTATAGCTGCCTTTTGAAATGATAGAAGTAGGCTATTTGAATACACATTTAATTGCAGAAGAAGTGAGCTGTTCTTTCAAGTGAGTTATCTAGGAAAGTAGCTTTTTAAATATATCTTAAGATGCAGGATAATCCATATCATTTTTATCACCATGTCTCAGAAGTAAGAAATTGGGTTTTATCCAAAGAGATGCAACATATTCTCATTATGGAAGATATTTTACTCTGCATAAGTACAGTGTGGGTAGCTGAACTCAAATCTATTAATAGTAGTTCCTCCAGAGGCAAATAACTCTCTTTCTTTTCAGCCACTGAGATAGGTTACTGGACTTAATGTTACTTTCAAATGGTATGAAATAAGCCAGAAATTCTCACTATATTATTTTGATAAAGCATGATGAATTTTGGCTACCTTCAGGAAGTGTTGCTCTAAAATATTTAGGCCTTTACCAAGTGAGCAAAAACTAGATTATTTTTGGTTCCTTTTCCTGACTGATGTCAGATTGCAGAGCAAATGTATCTTCTATGTGGCAATCAATAATGCATGATAGGAAAATCAGATGGTGTGCCTTATACTTTGTGATCCTATAAACAATACTCTAAATTTAATCTACTCTCACCTTTTAGGAAAAAAAAGTTTGGCTTTGAAGAAGCAAATTTTGAATTGGCTATCAGAAAAATGGAGTACACAAGTCTATGTCTTGTAAGTATTAAAGTTCCTACTTCACTTCATCAGTGAATCTCAGCCTAGTGCTGCTGTCTTCAGAATAGTAGGAAGAGCAGCCTCCAGCCATGTCTGTGTTTCAGATACAGGTGTGGCTCAGGGCGGGGATGTGCAGCCCCAAAGACCGCAGCCTGGTGCTGTGGCTCTTTAGATCCAAACCAGGGACCCATCCAGACACAGCAGTTTCATTGTGGCACAAATGATTTGGCTCTAAGGAGTACACTTTCAACCTTTCTTCTCTGTAGGACACACCCACAGACCTCTTGGTGTTTTGGGCCATTCCAGGCCTGTATCTTCATCTCCCAGGCTGTGTATATCTTTCTGTCTTCAGCTGGCCATCTGCTCTGGAAGCTGAGCTTGGAGAAAAAGGAAAGGAAAACAAAGGCTTTCTAGTTGCGCTTTGGCCCAGAGCCATCATCCATGATGATCTGTAGCATGAGAAAGCCCAACGTTCATACTCAGCCACTTGGCCAGATGCGTGGTAGGCCATCTGCACTGAGCTTGCTCCACGCTTGCACCCAGTCACCTGGTAGAGAGTCACAGGGCTGTGGAGCGACTGAGCTCTTTGCAGCTCAGGAAGATGCTTTCCTGTTTTCTCCTGAGGAGTAAAGGAAAATCAAGCCCTATAGTACCTGCCTCAGGGAATGCATTAATATCCCACACAGGTTTGCTATGAGACCAGATAGGTCAGATCAACACCTCCATTCTTTTTTCTTTTGCTTTTGCTTTTTTTTAGGTAGGTGTTTCTACCATTGAGCTAATTCCCCAGCCCAATACCTGTATTCTTAAAGGACCATCCCATTAATGGACAAAAAGCTAATATCTCAGAAGTCACATGGCTGATCACAGGTGTATAATCATTCACTATTAGTAGTTGTTATTATCAGGCACTTTATTCAAATTTCCATTCCCCTTCCTGTATAAATTAGGAATAAATCAGTTTCCATTTTACGCTTTTCTTAAAAACTAAATTAGTTATCTTGGAGGTTAAAGTACTTCCTTTGGAAAACATCCTCAGATCCTTCATTCTAGCTCCTGGTTGTTCATGGGTTTCATCTAAAACTGTTAGGTTGAATACATTACACATAGTCTGGCAAATTTTGTCATATCTGTGATTCACGAGATCCAAAATTGGGCTTTTCTCCCAGTTTTCCCCATTCTAGGATATTTAGCCATAGCCTAATGAAAAACATCTTTCCAAACTTCACATTTTTTGCATCGCGTATTCACTTGTATTCTTTACAAATATATTCTTATTCTTAAATATTTTGTATCTATCTGAGCTAATTGGGGGGGAAGTAGTATGGAAAGTTAAAGTTAGGTTAAAGATTCATTTGAAAATATTGTCTTAGAAATGAACTTCATAAAATGTAAACGGTTTGCCATAATCTTAAGCCAGAGACTTTTTTAAATAAAGAGAAGCCCAGGCTGGTGCCCTGTTTTTCATATCTGCTTATTCCACATAAGTCAGGAGTCACGGCCTCCACGTGTAGAAGACCCACAGTCTACATCCCTTAGGCTGGAGGCACAAGGCAACATGACTCATAGCAAACTCCAGAGTTGGAAAAGTCCAAGTGCACCCAGCTCCACAGCTACCTCTGAGCCTCAAGCACTGCCTGTGTTATCTGATACATAGGCATCCTGAGGACGAGGGGCCGCCTGAGGTAGCCACCGGCATGTTAGTGGCCCGACCACAACTTGAGGTTCGTCATCAGAGCAAAGCTTTGCTTTCTTCACATGTGACTCCAGTGCATGAAGTCAACTCCACAGCAAGGAAAGACCTCCTGCGCTTTTTCCCCCACATATGTCTAGTCTCACTGTATGCCAGGTGTATCAAATGCCTCTCAAATGCACTGCATGGCAGTTGGCACTTTCCTGCCTTGTATATTTGCACTATATGCCTGCAAAACTCCTTACCTCAACAGCTCCCTTCATGTTTTTGTTGTAGAAGTGCAGTTGTTGTTCAAGCCCAGCTCACCCCTCCATCACGCAGCCCTTTCTACTCTCACTCTGCCACCCAGTTTTCTTTCTTGCCAAGTGCATTCCTTCATTTGCCACTTAATAATTCAACAAGCATTTCTGAGCAGCTGTAAGCCCAAAAACTGAGGGAAACACAAGTCCCAAATTGTGAACACACTGGGGAGTTCGCAGCTCTCAGGATGCTCCCAGTCTAGTGGGAAGAACACACATTGCAGACAATGCATAGGCAGTGTGCAATTACAACCAGATGTGTGTTGTGTGGCTCTTTTAAAAACCCAGTGGAGGAAAACTGAAGTCCACACATAGCAGTTTTCCATTTTTCAACATCATTCATCTACTGGAGACTGGTGGATCCCAAAAAGTGAGCAGAGGAATGGATAAGCCCACACAGCATGATGTCCGGCCTGATGGCTCCTCAACTGTCCCATCTTCATGTCCCCAGCGCTCAAGGCCTCAGCGTCCTGCCCAGTGCAGGGGCTCCTGAGCCAGAGGTGGGAGCGGACTCTGCCTTACCTGATCTTCCTCCCAGGGCTGGGGTGCAGGACTACACACTGTCACGTCCTCTAGGGTGGCCCTTCTGAGGGATGAGGGAGATTTGGAGGGACACACTGTGCAGAATATGGGGCCTGACCCAGTCCTAGGGCATGTGTACTGCACTCTTCACTCGTTTCCTCAGATGGATGGATTACAGGTGAGCGCAGTCCCTGTAGCCCTCTCTGGAAGACCCACAAACACTTTTCTAAAAAGCACATTTCAGCAATTTGCAAGAGTAAAAAGATGAAGGTGCATCTATTAAAAGAGAATGCACACAGCTCCACAATTACAGGCTCAGGGTGAATATAGAATGTGCCACTCTTGGATTTTCTATGTTAGGAGAAATACCTGCTCTTGATGTCACAGGATCTTGTGGAGATAGTCATTGTTAAATTACTTTCTTTAAGTTCTCAACTGAAATGTACTTTGCATAATATATATAATCTGCCTGTATAATACAATGCAAATACCTCAGAGATTTTAAATAACACCGATCTGCTGAGCATGGTGGTATCAGCATGTGATCTCAGAACTGGGGAGAATGAGGCAGGAAGATAGTGACTTCAAGGCCAGCTTGGGCTACACAGTGAGATCCTGCTCAAAAAGCAAAAGTTAAGTAAATAACATGGACCTGGTCTCTTTTTTCACCTTTTTTTCCCCAGGTATGTTTAAGGTCATAGAAATATGATTTCCCATTGCATCCATTTGAACTGAAGACTTGCTATGCATGCTGGTCTTTTCTTTCTTCCATCTAATTCTGAAGATTAAAAATCAAACAATTACAGGTTGTTAATTATTTAAGGGAAACTATTCAAATCACATGGAATCACTTAGAAATTCTATTTCTCTATATGTTACAGTCAGTAAAACCAAAATTTTAAGTAAAATCCATGCAGCAAATATATAAAGATGTTTAAAATCTTTTATTTCACATAAAGTACTCATACTATATATTATCAAATCCTATTTTTATTTTGAAATTCTTTTATTTTATAATTATCAGTAGTAAAATGCTATTTTAAATGTTTCTAAGGAATATTTAAAATCATAAGTTAGAAATCTCTAGTTTTCCTATTTTAAGAAATAGATACCATAGTAAGGTCTATTTTAGATACTCCTCCAAAATCTTTCACATTATACACTGTTATGGTTTAGATGCCCTGTGTTCAGAGGGTGGCTGGATCACAGGGGCTGAATGCTTACTGGTGGACTAGTCTCCTGATGAGTTCAGAGCTGACTGCTGCTAGGAAGTGGCCTCTGGTCAGAGGCAGTCACTGGGGCTATAGACTGAGGAGCTCATCTCCCTTCCAGCTGCTCCCTTCACCCTCTGCTTCCAACCTGCTGTCCTCTGCCACCCCTTTCCACCATGATGGTGAAAGCTCCCCACCATGGAACCAGTAGATCAATTGTTATGAGGAACCAAAATACACTTCTCCTTTAAATTAGGGTTTGGATATCATGTCTCAGTGACAGGAAATTGGCTGAGACTTATACACACATCAAAATACAAACTGTTGTTTACAACATGTTAACAGTAATAAATGGGGATATTTTCCTATTAATTATAAGTGACAGAAAATCTTCACAAACTAATATATATTATGTCAGAGAAAGTGCTTTCTCCGTTTAGTGAATTATTGTAATGATTTTTACTCCAATTTCTTTTTTTCATGGAATAAACACTTGCTGACTGGCTTACTTTGAGAGATGATAAGAAACTAGCTCAATGATCCCCCTCATTGGTGTTCCAAATCTCACAATTAGCATTCCGTTTCCTTCATGCTAAACTTTGCCTCTCCTGGTGAACTACATGAATTCTGTTTTTGAGAGGTGCTTAATACAACTGGTTCTGTCCATCTGCTTTGCTCCTGGACATTCCCAGGTGTTTGTAGGACAGCGATTCTGAAGCTTCCAGAACCAAGAAGCAGGGCTGCTGTAGGGCCAGCTCAGAGCGAGGAGGAGTTGTCCCTGGCCCCATTGTACCAGTGTCTCAGTTACTTTTCTTGTTTCTGAGACAGAATACCTAACACCCAAAGTTAAAGGAGGAAAGGTTTATTTAGCTCTCAGTTTGTAGAGATTGGTTGGCTCCAAGGCAGGGCAGCATGGTACAGTTGCATCACGGAGGACAATGTCAATGGAAGGCAAAAGCAGCAAACAACAAGTGATAAGTAGTGACCTTTTCTCTGTTCTCTTGTCCTATTCAGGATATCAGGCAGGTAGCACTCACCACCCAAGTGGGGCAGCCTTAATCCCAGCACTGCATCATGAATCAGTCCCAGAATCACATCCTTGATCCCAGAATCACATCACGTAGATCCAACCACTTCAGAAAAGCCCCACATGTGACCTTGAGGCTTGGGGGGACATCTGGATACAAGCCATAGCAGCCTGTATCACATGATTTGGAGGCAGATGTGCATCTGGGGCACCCATGAGCATTTTGACATGTCAGAAATTCTTGCCTGAGGACTCAGAATAAATTCAGTTCACTGGGCAAAAAGTTTGCTTTTGTGACTTACCATTTCCATCCCTAAGAAAGGGAAATGAAAATAACAGTGAAAGCTGATGGGAGTGGAGTAAGCCGAAGTTAATCTGTCCTTCCCTGTTGTATGTTGCAGAGGCTGGAGCACAAGGAAGTCCTCGTGGGCTTGTTGTTCCTGGTGTTCCCGTTCATTCCCGCCAGCAACCTCTTCTTCAGGGTGGGCTTTGTGGTGGCCGAGTTACATGCCTAGGTAACTGCTGCAATGATTTCCCCCTTATAACCCTGCCCTCTGCGCCCAGCTTTGACAATGTCAGACTGTCCTTTGCAAGATGACAATTAGGTCTCTGGGGAACTCAAGTTTCTGTTATCTCTGTTGCAAAAACAGCTGCACAGAAGCTGGTGAGATTGCATGTGCACACATACATATCCTAGTGTCAGAGGTTCACCCTGGGGTGCAAGCTCAAGCTAATGGGAAGTGCTGACTTGAGGACAGTCAGGATTTTAGCAGTACTTACCTTCATCTAAACACCTATGTTTTATTTAATATAATAATTTGTAGAAATATTTAATTAATGAATAATTAGCATTAATTATGTGAAGTAGTGTAATTGTGATTAAATTTTCTTCTTTGATGGTTTTTTATTTAAAAGTAGAAACAATCCAAGAACATTTGTTTTGGGGAAGAAAAAGCCTTCAAATTCTGCAGGACCTTTAGATATGTATTTCCCTAATGTCACTCAACTCTGAAACTTCTGTTTTATTCAAATGTCATTGTTCCAAGGTGTTATGATTTGTATCTGGATATGTACTTACAGGATGGGCTTCTGGAAGTGATTGGATCATAGGATGTGATGTTTGTATGGATTAGACCACTGATGAGCTTATAGCTAAATGACTGTCAGAAGCTGAAGCCTGGTTAGAGGAGTGGAGTGCATCCACTGGGGGCATGGCCTGGAAGAGTTTATCTCCTTCCCTTCTTCCTTGATTCCTCTCTGCTTTCCACTACCCTGCCATGCACTGTTTCTCCTTTGCCCTGCTACCTCCCCTTGGAGCCAGCCAACTATGGCCTGAAACTTCTACAAACTGCAAGCTAAAATAAGCCTTTTCTCCTTCAAGTTGTGGGTACCAGTTATTGTGTCTCCACAACAAGAAAGTAACTAACTAGAGGCCTGTAAGTACCTTTCTCAGGGCACAGTCTTGCTTCTACCATTTACCAGTCCTGTATACTGGAATAAGACTTTAAGCTTCTTTGGGCCAGGTTTTTTTTCTCATTTTAAAAATGAAAACATTTGACTAAACAGTCTCTGTAATTATATTATTTCTGAAAAGATATATAAGAACAATATATTCTTTGTCAACCCTGGGGAAACTGAGGCAGGAGGACTACCTTGAGTTTGAGGCAGCCTGAGCTACATAGTAAGACCATGTATGAGAAAAAAAGAAAAGAAAAAAAGAATGACTAGTCTCTGAAAGGCACTTATCACCCCCAAATATTAATTTTTAAAATAATTATTTTTTATTATTTTGAGCTAGTGAATAAAATTATCAAAAACATACATTTTAACTAGAAATAGATTTCAAAATTGTTCATGCTTCAAAATCCAAGCATTATTTGCTTTCATAAGATACATCAGGACGCTGTTTGGATTTATTTGATAAGGAGCCTGCCCAGTACATGCTTTTTAAGGTTTTGTACAATTTGAGAAGCAAGATGTTGTTACTTTTGAGTAATGAAAATAGAACAGTAATTGCCATGTCCAGCACAGCTCTCAAATTTCCCAGGGAGAGGATGGTGGAGGATGTGGAAATGATGACAAGGGTCGTAATGCAGAAAGCTGAGGTGGAGCCCTCTCTCTGGCAAGAGAAAAAGAACTGCCCAGTAACTGCAGGGTGTTTGTTTATGCACTCAAGAAGTTGGTGTCAGGTGAAATCTCTCTGCCTGACAATCTGTTTGCCTGGCTCACCTCAGGAGCTTTATGTTCTTGCAGCTGGAGCTGGAACAGCTTGTTCACAATGCTCACCTCGGGCACTGTGTTCAAGGCTGGCCTTGCTTTAGTCCCACACATTTGATCCATCTCCAGTTTCAGCTGCTCTCCAAAAATAACTTCAAGTATTTCATATATACCTTAAAATGTCATTCTAATGAGGATCTTAGAAGACAATGCTCTTTATTTTAAATGTACATATCAGGGCCGTGAGCTGGAGGAATATTCCATGGGACACACATTTAGAATCCCAGAAATACAGGTAGATGAGGCAGGAGGATCAGTAATTCCAGGCCAGCCCGGGCAACTTTCAAAAATCCAATGATCAAAACTGAATTAAATCAGGGCCTAATTTAGTCAATAAGTAAATTAATTCTTAACTCAGTAGATATTTTAGAGGCTCTGTGATATACCAGGCATGTTCCCTAGTCTCCCAGGCTACAAAAACAAGTAATACACAGAAACTATCCTCAAGGAATTCAAGGTCTAGTGACTATCAGAGGATTAACTTTCCCTGGTAAAGTTCAATCTGTAATCTGAGAGGATTGTTTTATTGTTTCTATTCTATTCTGTTCTGTTCAATTTTTACTATGTCCGAAAGGATTTGCAGCTATTTTGAAGACAACAAAAGGCATTATGGTAACTATTGTTGGCTTCATAAGGTTTTGAAGTCCTGTATCAATTATGCTGGCTTAATTTTTATTGGTTTTAATCTGTTTTATTTTCCTTGGTTTTATCCTCTTTAAAATAAAATAACTTTTAATTTAATTTTAAAATTTAAAAATAAAAATATGAGGCTGGGGATATAGCTTAGTGTCATGGCACCTGCCTGGCAAGCACAAGTTCCCGGTACCAAAAAAAAAAGAAAAAGAAAATTATAGCTGAGGATGTAGCTCAGTGTGAAAGTCCTGGTTTCAATATCCAGAATCAGAAAAAGATAAATTAAGTTTTTTCTTGAGGGCCTAACTGCATTGCAGACATAGTTGAGTCAATTGGTATTCATTATCTCAACACCTGAGCTATGGGACTGTTTATGGTAGGCCCCCCGTGGCTACAGGATCAGGAGTGCATGTAAGTCTACCTCAGCCTCTAGTGGACGCTCCATGGCTCAGCTCTCACCACTGTACAAAATGGAGTCAACTCTGCCACCACTTTACAGAAGAGTTCTGAGGGCTGAGTGTCACATACTGCGCTTACCAGTTTCTGGTGAAGCCGGTGTCCAGCGGATTTTTACTAGCATTGCTGAAACTATCAGCACTCTGAGAAGGGACATGCCTGAATACAGGATTCACTGCCTTCTTGTCACAATCCTTTGCTTTCCCAAAGATTGTAGAGAAACATTGAGAAGGAACCTCAGTTGGTAATTCTTCTCACAGAGGAAGTTGACCTTTTCACTCACTAAATGTTTATTTCAAATTATGGTGAAGCCAAATTCTGTCCTTAGATGTTCTAGTTTCCTCCGCTGAAGACTGGGTAAGTCCCCTTTGAACTCAGGGGATGGATTTGACCAGTCTAGCAAGAAAAGCCCAGAATAAATCCAAACAAAAGCCTGCTACGAGCAGAACTGTGTCCCTCACAATTCCTGTGTTGAAGCCCTATGCCCAGGACCTCAGAACTTGACCATGTCTGGAGACAGAACCTCTGAGGTAACTAAGTTAAAATGAGACCATCAGGACTCAATCTGATCTGACTGGTGTCTCTATGAAGAGAGAGATTAGGATGCTTAGAACTGGATGTGAATGCACAAGGAAGTCTCTGTAAAGAGTCTGTCTACAAGCAAAGGACAATGACTTCAGAGTCAGCCAGCCTTCGACCTGGACTTCTAACCTCCAAGGGACCCCAGATTCCAGCTTCCTCTCACCTGCTTTTTGGTGTCTGCACAAAAGGGACAGGGTGGTTGCATGTTATCTGCTCCCTCTCAGCACTTGCAAGGGTCTCAGCATGTCTTGCAAAAGTTCACATGCTGGAAATTTAATCCTCAAACCCTGATGTCAGTGGCACACAGGAGAGGGCTCCAAGAATGGAATTCACAGCTTTTAAGACAGGAAGAGGCTCACAGGCTCGCTCTCCCACTGCAGGGCACCTCTACCACGTAGGACACAGCAAGGAGGCACTGCGGAGAGGCTTTCAACTTGACATGGACTTTCCACCTCCAAAACTGCAAGAAATAAATTCTTTTCTTCACAAATTACCCAGTCTGAAGCATTCTGTCATAGCAGCAGGAAATGAACTAAGACAGCACTATATAGTTTTAGGGTCAGAATTTTATCAGCAAAATATATGAGAATAATCTTTCATTCCAGTGATGAGTGCCAGGTTTATAGGGGTCCTTTTGGAACAGGCAGACATGTTTGTGGCTTAAATTGATGTATTACAAAATTTTGCCCTCTCAATTTTATCCAGAAGGAGACATAAAATTTCATGGGTCCTTTTTTCATGGTTTAGCTATATTTCATGTGACTGAAATTCCTCACAGGTAAAGTTGAAATAGGGAGACATGTCAAAATAAGTAAGAGATCCTGATAAGTCACTCACATATCAAAATAAGATTTTTTACTCATGCTAATACTAACAGAAAACTCTAAGATAATAGCAAAACTTGATTGGGTTGGATGAAGAGAAAGTAAGACAGAATTTGTAAAAACAGAAAAATGTGAGATAGAACTTATTAAAGTAACTGAGGAATAGAGATAGAGAACTTTTTAAAATATTTATGGACATATTTTAGGATAAATATTTAGGGAAAGAGAGGAAAAACTGAAAATGGCTATCAGCTTATAAAGAGGTACAATTTATGCCATGCAGTCCCTAAACTGATAAATACTTGAGACATGAATTTACAGAGTAACTTTTTGCTATTGTCCATTGTAAGTAAAAAATTTGAAATCATATTTATCAATATAAAGCCAACAAGACTCTCAATAAAAATCAAGCTCCTGAGTTTATTTCTTGAGTTACAATATGAGGACTATTCTGGATGTCATGTGGGACCCAGATCCTGCAAATTTGGTGTTCTCATCTCTAGAGAAAAGAAAGATGCTTAATTAAGAATGAATCTAGTGACTGCCAAGGTTATATCATCAATAGAAAAAGCATTTTTGTGTTATCAGAAATTTAATTTAGCAAAAGAACACTGAACTAACTGGTTACTTTGGAAAATAATTGAAACTTGCCAAATTATTGCTTTCTGCTCTATAAAACGAGAGAATTGACTTCCTCCTCAAATGTTTGAAGGAGCACTGTGGACTGTTGGCTCATGACAGGGTTTTTACTGATCTGAGACCAAATGGAAATTAAAAGGGGACCATGTAATGAATTTTTCATAAAGCTAAATGTATGCAGCTTTTTAGTTGTGTGGTTATGTTTGTTCTAATTTATGGGTATTAAAATGTCTTCTGTGAAATGGTAACAAAGGCAGATGGTAGTTTTATTTATTAATATCTACTTGGCAAAATTAAGGGTATAATTAATAGATATTAATTATTAACATCTTTACTTGATAACCTTCTCACAGTACTGCCTCCAGCTTTTTTTTTTAAATATAAAATTCTGCTTTGGGTTATATGAACAGTAAGATTTCAACTACCTCTGATGTTCAGTTGTTTTCTGATTTAAAGTACTATTATAGAAAATATGGAGAGAATATTAGAGAGAATGTCCCCCTCGAGCATTTAGGAAAAGCTGTTCATGTCTCGAGGCCTGACTTCCATCTGTGAAAAGTCAGCTGGACAGGTGCAGCAGGGATAGCAGGTGGGTGCTCTGGGCAGAGGAAGGGTCAGGGGAGGCCCCACACTTGGACTTCTACTCTGAAGGCCTGGCGGACCCAGGCAGCAGCCAGGGCACAGCTGTCTGGGCCCCTCTGGGATGGCCGGATCCTGGGAAGCAGCAGAACAGCAGAAGCTTAGCCACTCAGCAGAGCAGCAGTGAGGACCAGGTGTCAGGAGGATATGGGCCCAGCACTGTGGAGATGACAGGAGCACGGCCGGAGCTAACTCCTCCATGGTGACAGCAGAGACAGAGGAGCAGCATGGGAGGTGGGGTTGGCTGTCTGCTGCCTACAGGAAGCCAGGGGGTACTCAGGGCCAGGGCTGTAGCCTGATGTCCAAACTGAAGTCGAATGGCTAGCACAGGGACAGCACTGAGGGAAAACTGTACAGTTAGGCTGCTTATGGTCCTCCAAGTCACAGACTTAGGGAGCTGGTAATGTCACTTGTTAATATCCTTATTTGGTAAAATTGAGAGGATGAATTGTTGCCATCCTTTCCTCATTTGGATGGGTTTGCATCTGCCCTGCTGTGCAGCCACCAGACCTGAAGGCAGAGAAGGTGTGAGGTCCGAGTGAGCCTCACTCAGTGAAGCCAGCTCTTGAGGGCAGTGTCCTTGTGGGGTCAGCAGGTGTCACAGGCTGTGTGAAGGTCGTGACCACATAGGGAAGCAGGGGCCTTTGCTGAGGGACCAGGAGAGCAAGTTGTAAAGCTGGAAATCAGAGGCAGGGACAGCATGACATTAGAACACAGCAGTGGCCAGAGCAAGAGTGGAGAGGGGGTCAAGATACCCTGGGCTGAAGCTTGACTGGCCAGTGTGTGTCTCAGCCCAGGGAACTAAGGTGAAGATCCTGAGCGTGTCTACACTGACTTAACATTACTGAACCATGCTGGACATCAAAGGTGATTCATCTATAAAGTCCCATGTTGTTGAGTAGAAAATGTTGTGGTACTATCAGGAATTAAAAGGAAAATCTAAAGAATGTGTTATGGATTCAGATAAGCGTAACATAACTACACACATACTGTGTAATCTTAAAATATTGTTTTAATGTCTTATGCAAATATGGTGGTTGAGTCTAAGTCAAAGGAAATCCAAGCAGCCTCGGTCCTAACATCTCTCTCTCTCCCTCCCCATCCTTTTCTCCCTTTGCTTTACAAAATATTTCTTTTCCAACATTCTTTGCTATTAAAGGTTAGTGAAGCTTCTTGGACAGGTTAGAGTTTTGAAATCCTGCAGTGAAAAGGACTATGAAATGTGCTTCTCTGAATGAATGGGATGGACTGAGAGGGGCTGTCCCCCGTGTCCTGGTCCTGTGGAGGACAGTGGCTTTCCCTGAGCCTGGCAGGGACCCAAGAGCTGACATTTCAGTTCTCTTCCTTTGTGTTCCCTCACATTATTGACCAGTGATTGTGTTTCTTTGTTTTCTATTAGAACCTGCTACATTGTAAAGCAGAGATTTCTTTCACAATGTTTTAAAGCACAGAGTTGCTGGATGTCAGATCACTGAGGTTAACTGAAGATGCTGGATACAGGGTAGGGAACTTGCCATGCTGTCCAGTCTGTGGTCATATAGGGAACAGAGAAATGAATGTATCTAAATATATGTTTTCACTATGCCTTTCCATTGGAGCAGGGACACTGGTGGTTTGTAGAAAACAATGGCTTAATTCCAACTCAAAAAATAAGTATGCTGCACAAAGGGAAAGATTGCTTTTCTAAGTAGCTCTATCTCCCAAATGAGTGGACAGCGAAAGCTTAAATAAAATGAGACAAGTGGTATGATTTTAGGGCTCCAGGAGGATCAACACTTTCTAGCAGAGTTAGTTCTTGACTCTGTAGCAAAAGGAGGGCTAAGACAAAGATTTCTCTGGACCACCCATGTTTATTAGGTCCAAAAAAAGGGTGGGGAAACTGAGGAAAGCGTGGGAAATGAGCAGGACCTTGGGAGTCACTTCAAAGACTTCTCCAAGTAGTAAATTATGCCAATTTAGGAGAACCATCTTATCTCCATGATGACATTTATGGCAGGAGTGCAACTGCAGGAGTGAGATTCCTTAAGCTGCAGCCTTTATTTACTTAATTAGTGTTGGAGCCAAGGCGTCTTCATCTATGGCCTTATCTTGCCCTTTGAGGTGTCTCTGACCTTATAGGCCACTACAGGCCTCCGCCAGGACCAGTGATTCATAGAGGTTCACTTACTATCAATCAGCTCCCATCACCAGGCAAGGGGCCGAGGCCTAGGACAGACTTACAGATAAACACAGCAAACCAACTAGTTAATTTTAAATCCTGCTCAGAGCTGCTTCATCGTGGTCTCCAATAACTCTAGACTTATCAGAAATCCATGTGACTTTGGCCATATGGTCACTTGTTTAGAGTAAAAACTTGTGCATTAACCCACGATCCAGGCTAGGAGGGCAAGGAGTCAGGCCTGGGGTAAAGAACACAGCAGAAAGATGCAGGCCAAGTGCTGAAGAGGGCAGCACCTGAGTGCACAACTGTAGGCTTCTCGTCTTCAGATTCAGCCCAGCTTGGTTCATCTTTAGGCTTCTGTTTGTTTCTTTCTTACCTTTAAGTGTTGAGCTACACCGTCAAGTCCCTTTAGGTGCCAGGCAAGTGCAAGGTCTTGAGTTCAACTCCCTACACCAAAAAAAAAAAAAAACAATGTTGTTCAGACTACATATATGTACATATATATTTATGAATCCTTATGTTTATGTTGATATATACACATAGACTAACAAAACATGTAAGTACTTACACAAATTGTACCTTACATTCATTTTATACATTTTATACTCAGTTTTCCAATGCTTAGCTTTGTGAAATTAAAGATTGTTCAAAGTATAATCTCTCTGACAAACTGATGGATAGTAAATCAGGAGACTATTTTTGGAGTTTCCGGGCTCAATATTTAAACGTAGGGATTTATTTTAATCACCTCTCCAAGAAACTAGCACAGCACCTGGCACCTAAAGGGACTTGACAGTGTAGCTCAACACTTAAAGGTAAGAAAGACAAACAGAAGCCACTAACATTTTTTCCTTGGGAAAATTAGGAGTAAGTCAAAACTTTGAAGTAAATAATATACTTTAGGAAAGCTGCACTCTTAATACTATTTTCAGAAGATTCTCTTATAAATCAAATAATTACCCATTACATTTGTTTTTGCAAATTTAAACTTTTGTAAATGGGATTTTCTCTAAGCATGTTTGCTTATCAAACATTATGCTTCATGTGGCCCCATGTTTGCCAAAGCTTCCAGTTCACAGCATACTCACCTGAAATTCAAGTGCTCCGACTGAGACCTTGTACTATAGATGCAGCCAGAAACACCATGTTCAGTGGACAAACTAGTAAAGGCTCCCAGGCTTGGGTAACTCTCCTATGGCCACAGAGCTCACAAGACACAAACAAAAACCCAGGTTGCTAAATCCCAGATCTACACTGCTTATTCTAAAATAGATCTCATCTTTCTATGTTAAATCTGCAACTATAAACTCTGGTTATAAGCTTTTATCCATGGTGGTAAAATACATGGAATATAAAATTTCTGTATTAACTGTTTTTAAGAGTACCATTTGATGACGTTATCGGCCATCACCACTGTCTGCCCACAAAACTCTTTGTCGTGCAGAACTGACCTCTGTACCCATTATAAGCAATCACTCCTCAGTCTCTCCGCCCCTCAGTCCCTATGGAGGTTCTCCTTGAAAGAAGAGAATTTGTCTCTGTGGAGGCAACTGAGACTCCATCATGTTTCTGAGACTCCAATTTAGTTTGTAGTTACCCTTTAGGTGAACTTTGCCCCTAGTTCTTGAAAATCTCCATCCCTAGTAGTCATGGAACCATAAAAAGAGAGACAAATGGTTTTAGCACAGAGTGATCAAGATAACTCTTGCCTATATCCCAGTTGATTAATGACCCAGATGTTCAGGAAGGCCCTATTACACTCCTAAGAGACTTTAAGTACAGTGATAGGGTTGTCATGGTAACCTAGGAATTTTTCAAATTCCAAGAAAGGTGATAAGGTTGCCATGGTTACTGGGAAGGTATAAAAATCTCTGGAGAACAAAGACAGGAGTGGATATGTGACATGGCAAAGCTCTGACCATATTGCCCAGCTAGCTGAGTAAAACTTGCTTGTTTCTTGATTGTAGGCCTTCCATGGGCATTTTCTCACTAATTTTGCTGCAGCATCTCCATTTTGACTAAACACAGCCCTGACTGTATGTATTGATATGTACAGAGCTGGCTAGGACATTTCTTCACCTTCTCAATTAGGCAATGCAAATGGGTCTAGCTGAGGTGCCAATGTGTAGCCTTTGAAGCAATGGGATGGATCAGTGATGTCTTGCCCATAGCTTCCAACTAGTAAGCATGAGTTAGGCCAAGTGCTGCCACATTGTCTGCTGAGACTGAGGCTTGAGAAACAAGTCATGTCTCAGGGCATGCAGGGTAGACATCAAAGCTGAGCCTCCAATCCCAAAACACAAGATACTTCCTCAAGCTGTGATATACAGATTACGCTTTTTACAAACCACTCTCTCTCTCTCTCTCTCTCTCTCTCTCTCTCGCTCTCGCTCTCTCTCTCTCTCTCTACTATAAAGGTACCATCTGCCTCCTACCTAGCCCAGTTCACAGCACTCATGCACTTCCAGCCACTCTCACAGTCACTCAACCCCAGGCCACTCCCCTCTTCATGAATTAATGGAACCTGGGTTCAGCCCTGGGTGGAGGCCTTGTTCTGGTTAGCCACTGTTCAGGCTGGATTTAGGACCCCCTTGGCTCCTGTCTTAATGTAGATATGTTACTATGTCTTCAGTCTCACCGTGGGTTGTACTTGAAGTTGTAGATTAGAATTGCTTATTGGAATTCCAATGACTTTTCCCTGGGACTACAAATGTGGACTCCTCCAGACTGCCATGAGGTCCAGAAGGGCTTCCTATAGGTCCCTGAAGCCACCATTCTCCTGTCAGTCTCTGTGAAGCTGACCACTCCCGCTATCTCACATAGGTGGACTCACACAGTCTCTGTCCTTTCATAACAACCAATCTTACCTCATATAACACCTTCAAGATTCTTCATGTTGTAACATACATCAAAATTTCCTTCTTGTTTTTCTTTTCTATTTTTTTTTTTTGAGGGGGAATGTTGAGATAGGATCTCACTATGTATTCAGTGCAGGCCTTGAACTCACTATATAGGCCAGGCTGGCCTTGAACTTGCAGTGATCCTCCTGCCACAGCCTCCTGAGTGCTGGAATTACAGGAATATGTTATCACACCCCACTCCTTCCTTTTTAAGGATGAATTGTAAGTACATATCATATTTTGCTTATCTATTATCTGGCAGTAAGTACCTGGGTTGCTTTTAACTATTGCAAGAAATGCTGCAAGGAAATAGGTATATATTATGGTTCTAAAATATTCCTCCTAACATTCATGTGTTAAAATAATGGTTTTTAGAAGGTGACTGGATCAAGAGAGCTGTCTTCGCCTTTCTCTCTGCTTCCTTGCCACCAAGAGGTGAGCAGCTTTCCCCTTGAATATTCTAAGGATAGTGCTGAGGGAAATGTAGTTATACTTGTGTCTATCTATAAAGCAAGTAAAGAGGTTCTTCAAACCCAACCTATAGAACAAGGAGCTAGGAAAATGCTTGATAGATGGTTTGGGAAATTTACAGAATGTAAAGTGCTAAATTGTAGTTAAATGCAAACTTCCAGAAATGTTTCCATTCTCCAAGTCTTGGAGCTAATGGATCACAATGGTCTACCTTAGGTCTTGACTCACAAACACCTCAGACAAAATCCCACCAAGGAGCTCCAATGGTTCAGAAGTCTCTTGAACACCCACATGAATTCAGTGTGCAAGAGCATTCCTCCTTCACCATTTCACACCAGCATCCCCAAAGCCTGTAGGAGAGCTCATCACTGGAAACTTTCCCATGGGAAAGTAAATTTAGAGACTCAATGGATCAAAAGAAAAGATGTTTTGTTTCTAAATTGTATTTAAATTTAAGCAAATATAAAGCAAATTTCCAAATCTGAAGTCTGCTTTTTAAATGTTATGTTATTTCATCCAGTTTTTTTAAGCCCTAAGTCATGAAATATAAAGTCAACCCAACAATAGAAGCCATGAAGTTTGTAGGTAAATGTGGTTTTGATGATTAGGGAGCAGAAGGAGAAGAAAAGGGAGAAGGGAAGAGGAAAGAGAAGAAGCAAGAATTGAAGGAGGAGGAAAAGGGGAAAAAGGAAGATAAAATGTGACAATTGTTACATTTTATTGTTGTTGTTGCTATAAAATGATGCCATTTCAGGGAAAGAACTTTGGTCAAGCCTGAGATTAAACCACTGAGGACAAAGGGATCTCATGTGTTGTTCATGTTCAGTGTCTTTAGGTTCTAATTACCATCTGCCAACCCATTTTCAGTAATATGTCTTAAAGTTAGAGACTAAAGGAGGTGATCAGGGTGTGCTACCCCCAAACTACCTCACTTTCGTATATAAATTGTTTGGAACTGAAGGCATTGGAGTTTCTAAACTCTTTTGTCTACCTAAATTCAGAGCCTCCCAGAAGAATTTAACTGCCATAAATCCCCTCCTCAGGAGCAAATATCAAAGTGGGAAGTGGGGGAGGAAGACTGCCTCTATC
The DNA here is from genome assembly GCA_004027455.1 of Hydrochoerus hydrochaeris. Taxonomy (NCBI): domain Eukaryota; kingdom Metazoa; phylum Chordata; class Mammalia; order Rodentia; family Hydrochaeridae; genus Hydrochoerus; species Hydrochoerus hydrochaeris. Next base: position 106,875 of record PVLA01006148.1, on the reverse strand, counting down.
ACATCTTCCACCTATTCTAAAGGCACATTTTTGTTTTTCTTCTTGAGACACGGTTTCGCTATGCAGTTCAGACTGGTCTGGAACTCACTTTGCAGCCAAGGCTGGCCTCAAACTCACGGCAATCCTCCTGCCTCATCCTCCCAAGTGCTGAGATTACAGGTATGTGCCAGCGTACCTGGTTCTCTGAGGGCACATTTATCTCTCAAAAGAAGTCTTCTGTGTGTAAGTTCCCTTCTTCCCCTTCCAAGAAGTTATTTGTCCCTCTGGAAGTACCACCTCCCTTTCCCCTGTTGGGGATGGTATAAGCTCTCAAACCTCAACATCTCGTTGGCTGCCACTAACTCTGTGATGCCTCTATACAGGTGAAATTAAAAATTAATACATTATATGCCTTTTCTCCTATTGATCTGCCTATTGTCACTTTAACTCACAAGCCCCCCATTTGTAAACTCAAAATTTTACCTATCCTACACTAGAAATCTTATTTCTTCCTGGTATTGAATCCAGTACCATCACACTGAGCTTTATTCCCAGTCCTGTCATGAGGTCCTGTCTGGCTAAACTGCTGAATAACCCATGCAATAACTGCAGTTTCCATCCTCCTGCCTCAGGCTCCAGAGTGCTGGTGTTACAGGTGTTTACCATCACTAAAATCAGCTAGAGACCTTTGTTTTACAGACATGTGTCTAAAACATACAATATTAGCAAAATATAATAAAAGGTGGACAATTTTTTAGAGAAATCTGAGATTTAAGTGAAATCAAAAAGATCTTTTGTTTTCTGCCTATGAAAAGCATATCTATTCATGATTTATGAGAACACTTGTTGGTAAAGTACATGGAGGCTTTAGGGCCAACATGAAGCTATTCAGTTCAGTGCAAGAAAAACAGTGCAGAGTATATGTTCTTCAAGCCCCTGCTGTGCTAGAGAGCCCTGAGAGCCATAGCCTAAGGAAGAACCTGAATTAAGAAATGACTGTGCCTCAGCATATCCTTCCTGTAAGTGGGTTACTATTTTTTTTTTGAGAACTTTGGAGATTTGGAGGGAAAAGATTGTTTCTTCATAAATACTTATCACATTTTATCTTATTTATTAGCCCTTGTACTTTCCATTTATTATCGTGAACTAGGTGGCTCAAAAGAGAAGTCTAAAGCCCAGGGTCCGCAAGGCCTGTCTTTCCACAACCCACAGTGGCGTCCTTCGCTGCCTCTCCCGCCTTGGGCGGCGACAGGCGTTCCTTGGTGTGGACTGAGTGACACAGTCTCAGCCTCCACTGGCACACAGCTGTTGTCTCTCCTCACATCTCCATTCCATGTCTCTCATAGGACATCTGCCATTGGACCCACGCGGGGAGCCCAGGATGACACTTTTTCCAAATGAGGTTTGACAGTTCCCAGCACACAGCTGTCCACTGGGGGGACCACTATTCTCCCTGGTGGCACCCATACTCCTAGAGTCATAGATGCATCAGCTCCCTGGAACCATGAGCACCACATAAATACTTGAGGACGAATAAGTGACCAGGAAGGTGAGTATGCAGTGGCATTAACTCTAGTGGGAGAGACCTGGACCCTGTTGATAATAATACTACATGAATCTGCACACAGGCAGTTCTTCCCCTGCCGTGCACCTGTGCTGCTGTCCCTGTACCCTGTTCCGTGAGCACGGCCACAGCACCAGGAGTAGCAGATGCTGCCAGCATGCTCACCTAGGACCGGCAGCAGCTGCCAGCAAAGCCATTATGTCCAGCTTTGCAAACAAGTATGACCTATGGTAAGAGAGAGAAAATCATCTCTTTTTTCACTCTTTGCAAGATTCATGGCTGAGACCCCCATGACAGAAAACAGATGACCAACAGAAGTTAACATGCTGCAAAAGCCTTTCAAAGGCAATGAAGACACCCAGGTACAGGGAAATGCTGTTTATGGATAAACGTGCAGAGATATGTCTGGTGGACCAAAAGCTAATGAATGAAGGCAGGGAACTTAGCAGCGCCTGCTTGTGCAGCTTCTTCTCACTGTGCTGCACGGCATTTCACCCATCACAGTGGAGAGAGCGTCAGTGATGTCTCCCCAGAAGCTTCATGGTGCACTTCCAGGAGGCCAAGGTCAAGGCAAGGCAGCCTTCCCACTTCTGCAGCTTTCTCAGCTGGGCTGTGTGGACTGTGAAGGTTTCCTGTGTCCTGTCCACAAGTGGGATGCCATGCTGTGGAATTAACTCTTCTGCTTTAGGATTTGACTCACGTCACCCAAACTAAACCAGTCACTTTTTATATGTTCAGAATGTTAGACTCAGGTCATTATGGTTTTTATGTGGAAGAGGCTGTTTCTGAATACAATAATGCTATTCACAGTCCTGCACTGTTTAACCACTTTACTGAGGTGTACTCAACACAAGAAGCTGAACATATTCGACTCATTCATCTTGGTGAGCTTGGGGATGGTGACACAGGTAGGGAAGCATCCTCACCATCAAGGTAATAAATAGGTCCATCATCTCCCAGTTTCCTCCTGCTCCTTTTGTCAATGAATTTGGGTTTATCAGGAGTATTGGCCTATAATTTTGTTTTCTTATATCCTTGCCTGACTACAGTGTCAGAATCTTGTACCATGACTTTGGAAATGTTCCCTCCACTAATTCTTCTGGAAGTGCTTCAGAAGGATTTATGTGAACTCTAAAAGTTTGGTATAACTGACTATGCAGTGCTGGGTCCTGGTGTTCTTCTCAGCCCCATGCAGGTGGCCATGTGGGAACATTCTCTGTAACTCTCCCTCTCTATGCTGTGTCCAGGAGTTCCTGTTTCATACCTCTCTAACTCCAAGAATCTTCTCTTGATTTCACCTGGTATCCCAACACCATTTTTAACTGCCTACCTCCCAGCAGACCACTAGCCTACATCCTGATCCAGGGATTCATTCCAGCTCAACCAGCAGCCTTCCCTCCTTGACACTGAGTTGGCCGACAATCAGCCCTGCTCCTGGGTGCTGATGGCTGGTCACTTCAGATGTGCACCCACTCTCAGCAGCTATCCCTTCCCTCCCCCTGTGGTTTTTCTTGAGTTAACTTGCTAATCCCAACATCATCTTTGTTCCTTTTCCTATTAAAAGCCATATTTCACTGGCTGATGTCTTTTAAATGGCTGCTGCTCCACAATTTGTTCTGTTTCTCCTCAACTGTGCTATAACTGAAAATCACCCATCACTAGTTGATGACTTGTGCTGCCTCCCCACCCCTCTGTGCCCATAGTGATGTCTCTTCTCATTCCCAGTCACTATACTCCGTCAGTGATTTGATTCTGCCTTGTTCTGACTGTGAATGTTAATTGAAATAAAGATGTGAGGGGCCTATAGAATCCTGGGGGCCATCTTCACTCTGCCAGGAAAATGGAAATCTTGTAAGATCAGCACCCTGCATTCAGGTTCTACTTTCACCTGCATTTTCCATCTTCCCTACCACCCAGACAGCAATAATTTCTCTCTACTATAAAGAGTGTAAAGTGACATTTGATAACTTCTGAAAAAGCAGCTGTTATACAGATAAGTGACAAAATTAATTCATAAGCAAAAATTCTGAATAAAAGTTTATCAGTAATTCCAGTCATGCATGCCTCATTAGTTGTTCCTCATTCAAGCCATCAATGTCTCTCTTACCAGCTATCATGAAAAAGAGATTTCAATTCAATGAGCTTTAGAAGGTCATGGCCACTGCACTTGTCTACATTGAACCATTGCATATGTCAGGGTTTACATAATCCTGAGGGGACCTTTGTCTGTCTGTGTTACCCAGGGTGTGCACTAGTGGCAGGCAACAGAAAGTGACTTTAGTTAAACAAGAAGAGAGCTGTATTATATTGGTGAGGGAAGCTCCCAAATCTAAAATGAACACCAAGGAAGATGGCATGATACAAATAAGAAAAGGAAATGTTACAAGCTGAATCAGTACCTCAGATTTGTATGTTGAAGCCCTAACCCCTGGTACCTTAAAATGTGTCTATTTAAAGATGGAGCCTTTAAAGGTGTGTTCAGTGAGGCTGTTGGGGGCCCCAGATCTCATGTGGCCAGAGTTCTAATGAGAAAGAGAAATGCAAAGACACACAGAGAAGGCAGCACAGAATGCATGCTCAGAGGAGGATGTGGCGAGAAGGTGGTATCTGCCAGCCGAGAGAGAAGCCTGAGGAGCAGCCAGTGCTGCCAGCACCTCAAATGTGGGCTTCCAGTCTCTAGACAGGGACAAAGCTAACTTGTGCTCTGTGAGCTATGAACATGCTGTGTTAAAGTGCAGTGGTGAGCAGAAACACAGAAACATCACCCAGGATTTGGAGGCAGAGTTATCAGAGCCTGTTGACAGACTCTGATAGGGATTCATTCCCAAAGTATCAGGTCACAAAGGTTCAGTGAGGGAGGTTTTTTAGGGGTTGCAAAAGGGAAGTACAGAGGCAGGATGGCTTGTCAATTGAGGATTGATTCTTACTACATGCACCACAGTGAACATCCATGCATCATAGTGACCAGACATTTCTAAGAAACAGAGCTAACAGGAACTGTAACAGGAACTGAAGTAAACTGGAGGTTACCTGGGAAACTAATAGAAACTAAAGTATAATGAAGTAGGGGGCATTTTCTGCTATATTTTCCCCTTCTTTTAGTTTCTTGGCAAAGCTTCACTGGGCATGTTATATGCAATCTTCTGATATGAACCAGTAAGCCAATTAATTATATAAGACCCAACTAGAAGCACTAGCCTTAGGGCCATCAGTGGTCCTAGGATGGTTCCTAGCTAAGATCCACAAGACTGGAAGTTCCCCCACCAGGAGTTTATGGGTTATCTTCCTTGTGCCCTTTATTAACAGTAAATCGAGGACCTGTCTGTTCTATAATCTTTCCATAGCATTACTCTGGCAACAGAATGAAGGAGCTAATCTGAAGGAGAGTGTCTAAAATGCCTTGGATGTTCACCAAATCTTGGTCAATTGTAGAATAAGGGGAAGGGCCTTACTGGTTGTTTTCTATCTCTCAGGGCAATTGTCCATAGGGCTAAGGCAAAAGTCACAGGAAGACAGGAGCAAAAACCAATTTGGACAGTACAATATTAAATACATATGCAAGCTGAAGTGGAAGAGAGGACTAGGATAAGCAACCTGAAAAGGCATAAAAATCAAGAGGAGGAATGCATTAAGGTCTGGAACAACCCTATGAATAGTGTCCTAAAGCTTAAGCCATGCAAGGACTGGTCAGCATCTGGAGTGAAGAGAGCAGGGTTTTGAGTGTGTTGTCTCTTCAGAGTGAGCTTCAGAGGAGCTATCTGCTCAAGGTAAACTCTTTAGCAGCCAGAAGCAGCATACCTTTTTGTCTTCAGATTGAAGGCCTATATGAGGGCCCATACTTCAGTTTGTTGTGCAGACCATCCCAACAGGAGAGTATCAGCCAAAATAACTTTGCCCAAGGTGATCACAGCACATCTGGACTGTCAGACTCTATTCCTAACAGAGTTACTTCATCCATAAACAAGGTGCTCTCAGCATCTGTCAAGGGGTTCATTTTTAAGTCTAGTTGGCTCATGAACAGTTCATCTGTTAGTGTCCAGCAGTCACGGTCTGGTGGGACCAGCTGGGTGGGCAGATACATGGCAGGATTGAGTGGTTTTATCACAAGAGTCAAGTAAGGATTTTTGTATAAGGGTCCAAGGTACTGAATGTCCCAGTTATCAGAGCCACAGTTATTCAGGAGATCCACTATGGCATGTGGCACTGAGAGAGTTAGGTTTGGGCCCAAAGTGAGCTTGTCAGTTTTCTTGATCAGAAGGAGAGTGGCTATTAGAGAACAGAGACAAGGAGGGTAACCCCACGTGGCTGGATCTAAGTATTTGCACATGTAGGCCACTGGGTGCTCCCAGGGGTTGACAATCGAAATAGACATCTTTGAAGCCATGTGTCATCATTTATCAACAAATAAGTTGAATGCCAGTTATATCTGGAATTCCCAAGGTTGGGTCTTTAGAGAGGGTCTTTTTAATATCATTTAGGCTTTTTCCTGTTCTGAGTTCCAGTCAAAAAGTGTCAAGAGTCTTTTCCAGATGAGGCATCATATAGGAGCCTTGCTTTTTGTGAACTCAGGGATCCAGCTTCTACAAAAGCCAGCAACTTCAAGCAATTTGTGGAGTTTTCCCTTGTGGTTGGGACCAAGATGGAGCAGATTACTTCTATTCTTTTTGGTACAAGGGCATGGCATCCCTGATTTATGCCAACTCTCAGACATCTGACTTTTTGCTTGCTTATTTGTGTCCTTTTTTTTCAAGATATCTTATAGTCAGCTTCTATTAGGTGTTGCAGCATAGCTTTTATGCCTTACCAGCAACCTACTTGGGTGTTATTAACCAGAAGAAGACCATCAACTTATTGGAGGAAGGTTCCATGATATTGTGTGCTGGAAAACTAGCAAAGTCAGATGTGAGGGCTTCTATGAAGAGGGTCAGCAAGTTTTGAACCTCTGGTAAGTTGAGTCCAGGTCATTTGACTTTTGAGTTCAGAACTTGGGTCTTTTCTTTTAAAGGCAGAAGGGCCAACCAATGGCATAAGAAGACATCCTTTAGGTCTAAGCAGGTATACCAACAGACAGTTGGTGGCAGAAGACTGAGGCAATGTGTACAGGTTTGGAACTGCAGGAGGGAGGGCAACCATGTAAGCACTGAAATCTCAAAATCCTAAACTGGATGATATTCACCACTGGGTTTCTTTACAGGTAGAAGTGGTGTATTTTAGTTTGACAGTCTATCAATATTTCAAGGTTCTGAATCCTCTGGCTGTATGGTTAAATTTTTAGTTGAGCCTATAGTACTATTTGATGTATGCAGGGTTCACCCTGGGATGGAGTTTCACAATCAGAGGCATGGCCCAAACTCAGCGATAGACGGTCTTGAAACTTTTGGGGTTGTTTCATCTGTGTATGCATTTATCAATTACCACTCTTTTTCCTGGGGCACCATGACAGCAAGCAGGATGGCCAAATCTGCTGCTAGAGTCTCCCCCAAAATAGTGGAAGAGTTCTTAAACTTTTGTGGCAATTGAATTCAAGTGAGCTGGCCTTTTTGTCTTGTCTCAGGATCTTTTCAGTCGAATGCAAAAAGGGGTTGGCTTATGGGAGCAATCTGTAAGAAGAAGGCAATTTTAGATCTAGACAGAGGTAACAGTCCAAGAAGGGTGATTAGGTTGGGAACCACAGACTTTAAGGTAATAACTGCACTGTTGACAGTATGAAGATCTTGCATTAGCAAGCAATCTTCATTAGGCTTTTTCTAATTTCCTATGTGTGTGCTGTGTACCCTTGAATGGTGTCAATCAAAGGATGGGTCCCCCTAGGAGAAAGACCATTCAGATTCCCTCAGCAATGTTGGCACCATTCAGATTATGTGCTAAGAACAGTATGTGCTCCATTTTGTCCTTTCTAGACCCATCCATGGAACCAGAGGATGGAGTTCAATCAAGCTCCATGGTTTAGAGAGGAACACTTCTTACTAACCCTGGAACACAGATGGAATGATCTATTTCTTTGACTGTGTTCCAAACACTCACATGATCATTTAACAGGCACTCAGAGGTTAAAACATTCTCTCTCCCAAACCATAGGGAGGCCTAACAAACAAGCAATAATTAGGTTCTCCTTATGCTCAAACTGAGCAGGTACAAACTAAAAGTGGTGTCCCCTTGGTCTTACTAGAATCAGGAAGACAGGCAGACTTTGTCTTCCTCACTTTGGGGTCCAATGTGAGCCACCTATGTGCAAGTTAGAAATCCTTCTCCAGACCTCTGAAAAAATTTGAGAAATCTCTAGGTCCTTCCCATCAGGACCTGGAGAGCTTTTAGCTCCATTCACAAGGGCCATGGCTAGTGACCAAGGAGGTCAGCATGGTTGGGCTTCCTGGCCAATACACCAAATGCAGCAGCAAATAAAAACACCAAAATGTCACCCAAGATTTGAAGGTAGATTTATTTATGTTGACAGGCTCTGATAAGGATTTATTCCCAAAGTATCAAGCCCAGAAGACTCAAGGGGGGAGTTTTTTATGAGGTTACAAAGAGGCAGAATGGCTTATCAGTTAGGGATTGGTTATTATGATCTACATCATACTGACCAGCCATTTTGAAGAAACAGAAGTAACAGGAACTATAACAGGAAATGAAGTAAACTAGAGATTGAGTAGAAAACTAACTGAAACTGAAGTATACTGATGGTGAGGGGCATTTTTTTCTAAAATAGCACATGATCTAGTATGCTTTTGTCATAGCATCACCCCCGAAAAAAAACTCCAGGAGAAGCTGACCACGACAGGAAACTTAGTAGTGAGATACGACCCCCACTGGAACTCACAATTAAATTTTCACCATTTCTGTCTGTCTTCCTACAAAAGTCCTAACAAAGACAAGCCCAGCACCTGGGCTTGAATTTAGGTCACTTGCCTCACCAGCTTAGAGTCCATGATGGAAACAGCAAAAATCCGGGGGGCTCCTGGAGCTACACACTGTAGGCAGAGAAGGGATCTTCTATAGGAATCCAGGAATGGTGAGCAGGGAGGAACAGATACTGGGAAGTTAAAAACACAAGTATTCTCTGCACTCTTCTTCTAATAATTATTTTTAAATAAATTGAATGATTTAAAACTTAATTTTACTTCTTTTTTAAGATTTTATTTAAAGAGAAACGAAAGCATGTGAAGGGTAGAGATAACTCAGAATTCAAAAAAAAAAAAAGATAAGCAATAAGATATCACTAGTTAATAAATATTATCCTCTTAGAAATAGTTGTTCAAGTTACAAAATTAAAGCATACAAAGTAGATAGTCAAACAGTGAGAGTGTGAACAGCTACACATGCATGAATCTCTATGTGTATTTCTATTCTTACTGTATTAGAGGGAAAAACAAAATTTAGCAAGACAAAATAAAATAAATTCCTATAAAAACACAAAACCAAAAAGTCATATAAAACCACAGTACAAGGTGATCTACAATGATTACTGTGTTGTTTTTTATTATCTTCAATAGAATGTCTATATCATCAGGCATAATTGAATATAACAGTATAATTGAATATAGCATTAAATAACAATATTAATAAAAGTAAAGCACTGTAGACAGTATAAAACTTCAAAGGCAGGTAATAATCAAACCAGAATGGATATTCTAGTGGATCCTGTCATCTTAAGTGCAGTTGCCTATACTCTCAGACTTGATACTTTCAATCATAACAGCTTTGAATAAAATCTGTCAATACAAAACAGCGATCTAACAAACCAGATTTGATTATGATCAGTCATGGTAAAACTGTGTAGGTTTTACAGAGCTTTAGATTAAGTTAATAGGAAATTAAGGATGATTACTGTACTATATCCTGTTATTTTTGGGATTACTGTCTGTGCCCTCAAATCTAGTACAGGTAGAATGACTGGAACAGAATATAATACATCTAAGCAGAATAGTGTGAGTAATGTGGGTTTTAAATCCTGGTGCACTATTAACAATATAGCATATCAAGGCCATCTATGTTAAAGCTTCTAGTTATCCTTCTCTGCCTCATTTCTGCTATGCTACTTTTCTGCCTTTGTTTAGTTTTCTCCTTCATTCTACTGCCTGCCCCACTCAATGAGCCCTTTCTGCCACTGTTCCTAAAATCCTGGTATTTTTTTTCTCTCTAAAATGTCCTTCAGCATTCTGTGTAGGGTTGGATTGGTGGTCATAAACTCACCCAGTTCCTCTTTGTCATGGAAGCATCTTGTTTCTCCATTAATTTGTAGTGACAGTTTTGCAGAGTACATCAATCTGGGCTGGAGGCCACCTTCCTTCAGGACTTGGAAGACTTCACTCCAAGCTCTTCTTGATCTGATGGTCTGTGTCAAAAAGTCAGCCATGATCCTGATGGGCTTACCTTTATAGGTAATCTGTTTCTTTTCTCTGACAGCTTTTAATATTCTGTTTTTATATTGAATTTCTGGTATCTTGATTATTACATGGCTGGGTATAGATCTGTTTTGGTTGTAGGTGGCTGGAATTCTGTATGCCTCATGTAACTGAAGGTCATTTTCTTTTCCCATGCTTGGGAAGTTTTCCTTAATTATTTCTGTGAATAACCTTTGTAATTTGCCTGTATGTATTCCTGCTTCTTTGTTCACATTTCTTATTCTTAAATTGTAGATTCTCTTGTCATCTTCTAGCCTTTGTATTGTTACTGCCTGTTTCCTAGTTATTTTAAGTGATCTTTCCTTTCATGATCATACATTGCAAACTTGTCTTCAAGTTTTGATAGTTTATCCTTAGTTTCTTTTAAGGCATTTTGCCAGCTTTCAATGGAGTTTTTAATTTCCTGCTAGTCTCTTTCAATCTGCTTCATGTATTCTATATTTTATTTATATTCTTTATTGAATGTTTCTCTCCTTTTTTTGTGTTCCTCCCTTCTTTTGTCTGTATCATCCTGAGAGATGCTTCCTGAGAGCATTTCTTTTATTACTCTACTCATATCCTGCTTTACCTGATTTAATATTTCAGGTTTGAGCTCATCTACAAAGTCCCAAAGATATCTTTAAAGTCCATTGAAGCCACGTCTGATGTTGTGTGTTTGCTGCCCTCAGGCTCCCTTGTTTTTCCTTCTCCTGAATCAGGGCTCTCAGGGTTCTGGGCTGGGGGCCTCCTCTTGCCTCTCTCTCTTGTCATGGCCCTGGCTTCCTCCACACAGGTTACAGTGCAGGTCCAAGCCCCTTCCCTGTTGGCCACATTTCCTCCGAAGCATGCTGGTGAGGGACCTCCACCCTCTCCTGCCTGTTCTTGTCACTGAGGTGTAAGCAGGCTGCGTATGCCTGCCCTCCCCACCAGGCCAGCCAAACTTCAGGGGTGATCACCTGGTCAGTGCATGCTAGGCACAGGGAATTGATTTGGGATGTCTCATTGGGTCCCAGCCAGGGGCACGGGCCAGTCCAAGCAAATCGCACATATCTGCTCTGTGGGGGGAGCAACCAACCGAAGTCACTGTCACTCACAGTTCAGGCTCCTCCTGCCCGATTCCAACATGTCGCCCACCTGGTCATACCCTTCCCTTGGCAGGGGGTCTCATTCCCAGCACTGACCGTGGATCAATGAAGGTTCTTCTACTGGCTCCGCTCTCCACTCTCCGCTGGGCTCGCCAACCCCTGACCCCAGTGCTGCCATTCTTCCTGTGAGTGGCGGTGGGAATGAGCCTGGATAGCTCTGCCTGCCAGCGCAGATTCAAGCTGGCACAATCTTGGTGGGTCATCGCTAAAATGTTGTGTCCCTTTAGTTTTTAGCTGTTTCAGTTGTAGTCCCAGAGTATTTGACGAGCTTTTTTAAGTTTTAATTTCTTCCTGTGTCAAGAGGATCCATCTCCCTCTGTCTGGGTCTCTCTAGGGTGTTTTATTCTGGCATATGAATTGTTTCTCCTGGGAGACTTTGTATTCTATTGCTCACTGATCGGCCATCTTGTCTTCTCTCACTTCTTTTTGATATAAAATCAAAATTCACTTTGGCATGCATGTCTTCCATTTTTCAATGCCCATGCAGTCCTGGAAAGGGACCTTTGCCTTTGGGTTTCAGTCTCCATTCCAATATACCTTCCAGGCTGCGGCAGCTTGAATACTGTGACTTCCATTTCTTCATCTGTAAATTGGGCAGTAACAGGATGAAATGCAGCAAATGCACAAACTGCAGGAGCACAGGAAAGCAGTGTAAGCCTTTGGTGTCACTGCTGTGACTTAATACCAAGATACAATGACCTTGACATCCAGCTTCTGCTCTAGATGAGCATGCAGTTTGTGGGAGAGACCCTGGACACTTTGGAGTTGGCTTGGATCTCACAGACAAAGCATGAAGGCAGGCTGTCAAAGATGATTTTCTCTGGGCCCTGTCCTAAGCTTCAAAGATGGGAAATTCCAAAATTAGCCAGAATGAGCAAAAACCAAGAGCCAGGCATACTGAGATGTCACTAATTTCATCCATATGCACATTGAAAACCTAGCTTCCAATACTTTAGGATTTGTTTCAGAAAAATAGCAGAAATACCCACAGTTTGGGTAAAGATGATGTTTGGCAGAGGCAAGCTTCCAATTTCCCTTCTGTTTCAAATGGTAATGCAACAATTCCTGGACACAGGGCTTCACCAGCGTTTTGCTCACTAATGGGGTGGGTTTGCTTGGCAGCATCACAGACAGCATACAGAACATTTCAGCACAGCCCTTCATGTTGGAAAAAATCCACATTTTGATCAAGTTTCAACCTTTTTCAAGTGATCTTTGCACAGAAGAAATCTCTGTATCAGTGCACTCTCAGGGAGCTGATGGTTCCCCCAGGTGCCGTGGGTAAGAGCTCCGGCACAGGAAGGACAGCCCTCAGGTTTCAGACCTGACCCCAGTGCACTGCCAAGGAAGGCTCTTCTTTATTGGGATGCTATGTTCTGCTTATTTACTGGGGTGCTGAGCTGTATTGTGCTTAGTCTTCATAATCCTCTTTTACACTGGAGGAATCAGAGGCTCCCCAGAGGTGAGTGATTCACATAAACTGATGTTAGTGAAAAAGGATCCAGGTCTGAGTACACAGCCAATTTAGGAACCACAGAATACCTCCATTTTGTTTCTGTTTCCCAGTCTAAAGTAAACCCAGTAGAATCAAAGAGGAATGTTTGTAATCATAATCAGACTGCAAGGAATTTTTTTTTCAATTATAAAGAGCCTTCTGTTGTGCTCTCCTGGGACAGTGATGACCACACATATTCACCTGGATATGGTTACAGCCCATGCCACCTTCAATTTGTTTGGAGTAAGGCAATTGCTGAAACCATCATTTATCAATTTTTTTTCTGCACAGTCTTCCAGAATAACAAGAAAGGCACAAACTAAAATATCTTTTCTATCCAGTTTGTAGTTTCTCTGAAACCTGTGTGACAATGTCCACAGGCCATGGGTTAAGAACACATAACCTCAGTATAGACTAGGATTGAAAGTGAGAGTGGTGAATTAACTAATGGTCAATTTGTAACACTCAACTGAATCAGCGTAGCACTGGGTGTGGAAGGCCCACCTGAGGATTGTTGCCAATAGCATGAAAGGGGAACTGGGGGGAGGATGGTGTGCTGTTGATTCCCTCGGAGAAGCTTGTCATGCTGGCTTTCCTGATATGAACTCATCTGTTTTTGTCATCAGAGGAGCTCAGGTTCTCACTGTCATTGAGGATGGCTGCACTTCTCTTCAAGAAAGCTCTGGCCCTACCTTGAGCATTGCTTCCTGGCTGCAGAACAAAACAGCTTCTACCATTGATCATTGGGCCTTCTTAGTAAGATCCTTGATACAGACTTGCATGAGACATTGTCATGGGCTCTAGGCTCCCAGCTGGATTCATAGAGGACATTTCCATGGGCTCTAAGTCTTTGACTATACTCGTTCAGGACATTGCTGTGGGATCGAGGCCCTCAATGGGATTCTTTGGATCTCTAGTGCATGGACATATCTTCCACACTCTTCTGCATTTGATTCTTTGGATGAATATTGTAAAATTATCCTATATATTATGTCTCCAGTGTTAAATCTATTCCCTTGAAAACCCTGAATACACAATGACATTCCTGGCACGTAACATGCCTTGGTTGTCCATTCACTGGGAGAGGGCTGACGGTTTCCTCAGGGAGTACACCTCACTATAATTTAAATATAAAAATAATGCTTTGGACAAGGGGTCAGCAGACTTTAGCCTTAGGGTCACATGTAGCCACACATATACCTTTCTAAGTGCAGTGCTTCAGGAACATGCCCCTTTGCAAGTGTTTTCCACAGCTGCTTTCATGCTTCACAGCACAGTGGAGCTTAAGAACATATGTTCTGCAGAGCCAAAGGTATGGACTTTCTGACCATACCTGTAAAGAAAGATTTCCACCCTGTGACCTGAGTGATCTTCCAACTCTACAAAGAGAACCACTCTTCTTTTTTAATCCCTTCTGAGTTCCTATGACAGAGCAAGTAGCAGACCTCCTGAGATGCTGAAGATATAGTCAGACATAGCAAAATCCTACAGTTGCTGGGATGATTTCGGTTTCAAATCACACAATGGCTCTACCTCCTGCCTGCTTTTGATCATATACAGGAAACAACTAAACAGAACAGCTAAGAGCTTTAAATTCTGTTCAAATGCCTGTTCTGCCACTTTCTAGCTTTGTGAGTAACCTTGGGAAAATATGCTTGTGATTCTTCAACTTTAAAAATGACAGTACTATCCACCTGATAGAGTCATTAATAGAATTAAATCAACAAATCTATGTAATGTGGTTTAGCTCAGAATTTGGTTTTAATATAAGGATTCCATAGAACAAGTTCTTATAAGTGTAGCCACTGTCAATACTAGGGACAAAAACAAAAGAAAGACCAAAATTTAGAGGGAAACAAATTTCCTTTTCCACTTCCCTTAACTTCTGGCTACATGTTACCTCTTTTTCCAGTTGGCTTCCTCACCTGGAATTTGAAGAAGTTCTCTTGATCTGCTGGCTAGTAATGTGAAAAGAATAATTTGATATTTTTAAAACTTGAAAGTACAAGTGACAGATCTTGTTTTCCTGGCCCTTCGGTAGTTCTTTTAAAATGTAGTATAAGAAATGGTAATTAAAATTATAAGTTAAGGGCTCAGAAACATGAGAGCCTGCCTGGAAAGTGCTAGGTCATGAGTTTGATCCCCAGTATCAAAAACAAACAAACAAACAAAAAAAAAAAAAAAATATATATATATATATATATATATATATATATGAAGGTTTTAATTTTAATGTTGGCTTTCTTTAATTATAATAACAATTTTAGATCTACCAAAATAATTTATGATCTTTACATCTCCCTGCAAGTAAATATGTCAATAATTGTATACTTCAATTAAAACTCTTAAAAATACTAACCAGTGCTTTAAAGCAAACTCAGAAGCCTGACTCAGATAACCTTAGAAATGGAAGATTTTCCATTTATCCCATTTTTATTCTCTTCAAAAAAAAATTTGCTCACTGTAAAATGAAAGATAGGGAAAGCAGAATGGAAAATGTCACATGGGGAGCTCAGAGTTCAACAGAGCAGGGACAAGCTGCGTGTCCTAGGGACTTGGGTTCCTCCTCCAGCTGTGCTTGGCCACTCTGAGAATCAGCGCTGCTCTCTCTAATCATCTTGCATTTCCATATAACCATTCCCACCACCTTTTTTGAAACTCAAGTGAGAGTAAATAATAACCAACCAAGAAGGATCCTTTCCAACAAAAAAAAAAGTCCTAGCAATGCAGTAACAGAAGGTTTTTAAATCATCAGAGAGAAGGTAACTACATTGTTTTACAACCTACAGCTCACTAACCCCTCTTTTTATGGAGATAAACAGCACTTTTATTATGAAAATCTGAGAAAACAATTTTTAAACCATTTCCACTACCATAATGCAGATTCCTTTTCCATTAACGAATTCTTGATTCACTCTAGGAAACATTCTTTTTAAGAAATATTCACAGTGCCTACGTGGGTGCTCAGTGAAGCAGCCATTGGCAGGCTTGGGTGTGCTGCCCTTGCGTCGGTATCAGGCTTCTCACATCTGCCAGCTTCCACTTCAGGTTTTCCTTCAGTGCCCAGTCACAGCTCTTTACCTGGCTGGGTCCTACAATTCCATTTATGCAAAAATTCCAAGCAAATTTAATGTGTTTATATTGTGTGAATAACTCTCCTTACTGGGGCCCAGTACTGTGTGAAAGTTAATGATACCAAGGTGAGATTGCTCTCTTCAAACCCACACAAAAACAGAGCTGTGGTGAAATCAGTCAAATGTACTTACTGCCAGCCAATCGCTTTTTGGCTGGCTTGTGTCAATTTCCTGTTTTGTTTTGTTTTGTTTTCCTATATTTACGGCATTTCAGAATTACCACTGCCACCTTCCTTTTGGTCATAGCAACCTTAAATATATTTGTCGTGTCGAAAAAACTGTCTTCCAATAATATTATATTTAAAGTTATTGCTTCAGTTTAAAGCCAAATCATTAAAAACAGAAAAACAAGAAAACTTTCTGTACATCTTCAGCAGCAGAGAGGGTCCATGCTCCTGTTTTCCAAGACACCCCTGTGTATCTGCAGCTTGCAGCTCCTGGAGGTACTCACCCTCCCATCCCACTCAGTGTACTGGCAAGTCCAGAGGCTGCCTGGTGGCTCTGCTTCCTTTCCACAAACTCGCTGGAAAGACCCCTTCCAAGAGCCTGAAAATATACACAGTGACCAACAGCAGAAGATGCCACTTAGTGAATCTCTAATTGGCCTATAGTTTATGGATCAATTCGAAAAGTTAAAACAAAGAATCAGAAAGCATATAAATGTAACAATTTTGTTTTAGTCTAAAGCATACAAATATGCATTTGTTCATCCACATTTAAAGTAAGGCCAAGACCTTTTAATGCCATTCACTTTAAACAACAAAATACAAAGCCTCCCAGGAGAAAGAACTCATATGTCAGAATAAAACACCCTGGAGAGACCCAGACAGAGGGAGATGGATCCTCCTGACACAGGAAGAAATTAAAATGTAAAAAAGCTCATCAAATACATCAGGACTACAACTGAAACACCTAAAAATTACGGGATACAGTGTTTTCATTCAGGGCAACCCACCAAGTTTGCAACAGCCTGAATCCACACCTGCCGGCAGAGCCAATCAAACTCATTCCCGCCACCACTCACAGGAACAACAGCAGCACTGAAATTGGGGGTTGGTGAGCCCAACAGAGAGTGGAGCTGGTGAAGGGACCTTCATTAATCCACAATCAGTGCTGGGAATGAGACACCCCACACAGGAAGGGCGTGACCAAATGGGCGACATGTAGGAATCGGGCAAGAGGAGCCTGAACTGGGAGGGACAATGACTTCAGTTGGTTCCTCCCTCCTCAGAGCAGATTCATGGGACTTGTGTGGACTGGGCCACACTCCTGGCAAGGAACCAATGGGCCATCCCAAATAGATTCCCTGCACCTAGAAAGCACTAACTGAGTGAAGGCCCCTGAAGTTTGATTGGCCCAGTGGAGTGGGGCAGGCATACACAGCCACTGCTTACATCTCAGTGACAAGAGCAGGCAGGAGAGGGTGGAGGTCCCTTGCCAGTGTGCTTTGGAGGAAACATGGCCAACAGGGAAGGGGGCTGGGACCTGCACTGTAACCTGTGTGGAGGAAGCCGGGACCATGACAGGAAAGAGAGGCAGGAGGAGGCCTCCAGCCCAGAACCCTGAGAACCCTGATCCAAGAGAGGGAAAAAGAAGGGAGACTGAGGGCAGCAAACACATAACATCAGACATGGCTTCAATGGACATTAAGAGATATCTTTGGGACCTTGTAGATAAGCTCAAAACTGAAATATTGAATCAGGTAAAGCAAGATATGAGTAGAGTAACAAAAGAAATGCTCTCAGGAAGCATCCTCAGGAAGATACAGACAGAAGAAGGGAGGAACACAAAAAAAGAAGAGAAACATTCGATAAAGAATATAAAGAAAATATAGAATACATGAAGCAGATTCAAAGAGACTACCAGGAAATTAAAAATTCCATTGAAAGCTGGCAAAATGCCTTAAAAGAAACTAAGGATAGACTATCAAAACTTGAAGACAAGTTTGCAATGTGTGATCATGAAAGGAAAGATCTCTTAAAAATCACAAGGAAACAGGCAGTAACAATACAAAGGCTAGAAGATGACAAGAGAATCTACAATTTAAGAATAAGAAATGTGAACAAAGAAGCAGGAATACATACAGGCAAATTACAAAGGCTATTCACAGAAATAATTAAGGAAAACTTCCCAAGCATGGGAAAAGAAAATGACATTCAGTTATGTGAGACATACAGAACTCCAGCCACCTACAACCAAAACAGATCTACACCCAGATATATAATAATCAAGATACCAGAAATTCAATATAAAAACAGAATATTAAAAGCTGTCAGAGAAAAGAAACAGATTACCTATAAAGGTAAGCCCATCAGGATCACAGCTGACTTCTCAACACAGACCATCAGATCAAGAAGAGCTTGGAGTGAAATATTCCAAGCCCTGAAAGAAAATAACCTCCAGCCCAGATTGATGTACCCTGCAAAACTGTCACTACAAATTAGTGGAGAAACAAGATGCTTCCATAACAAAGAGGAACTGGGCGAGTTTATGACCACCAATCCAACCCTACAAAGAATACTGAAGGACATTCTAAAGAGAGAAAAAAAAATACCGGGACTTTAGGAACAGTGGCAGAAAGGCCTCAATGAGTGGGGCAGGAAGTAGAATGAAGGAGAAAACTAGACAAACAAAAGCAGAAAAATAGCATGGCAGAAATGAGGCAGAGAAGGATAACTAGAATCTCTAATATAGATGGCATTGATACACTATACTGTTAATAGTGCACCAGGTTTTAAAACCCACAATACTCGCACCACTCTACTTAGATGTATTATACTCTGTTCCAGTCATTCTACCTGTACTAGATTTGAGGGCACAGATAGTAATCCCAAAAATAACAGGACATAGTACAGTAATCATCCTTAATTTCCTAAGTTAATCTAAAGCTCTATAAAACCTACACTGTTTTACCATGCCTGATCGTAATCAAATCTGGTTTGTTAAATCACTGTTTTGTATTGATAGATTTTATTCAAAGCTATTATAATGGATAGTATCAAGTCTGAGAGTATAGGCAACTGCACTTAAGATGACAAGATCCACTAGAATATCCATTCTGGTTTGATTATTACCTGCCTTTGAAGTTTTATACTGTCTACAATGTTTTATTTTTACTAATATTGTTATGTACTGCTATATTCAATTATACTGCTATATTCATTTATGCCTGATGATATAGATAATTCTATTGAAGATAATAAGAAACAACACACCAATCATTGTAGATCATCTTGTACTGTAGTTTTATACAACTTTTTGGTTTTGTGTTTTTATAGGAATTTGTTTTGTTTTGTCTTGCTAAGTTTTATTTTTCCCTCTAATACAGAAAGGATAGAAATACATGTAGAGATTCATGTATGCATAGCTGTTTACACTCTCACTGTTTGAACATCTACTTTGCATGCTTTAATTTTGTAGCTTGAACAACTATTTCTAAGAGGACAATATGTAATTTATCAACTAGTGATTTCTTATTGTTTATCTTTTTTTTGAAATTATGTATTATCTCTACCCTTTACATGCTTTTGTTTCTCTTCAAATAAAAAAATTTTTAAAAAAAGAACCAAACCATCATGTTCACATAAACCATATCCAAAATGCATGCTTTTCTGATTTTTTTTCCTCCAGTCTTTCACAGTTTCTCAACATCAAATTGAAGAGCAATTTTCTAATGTTTAGCAATTTTATTTTTTAAGCTTTGTGTTTACTTACTTTTCTCATAAATGACCACATTCAGATTTTACTCATGTATAGGAGGCTTTAATAAAGTATGCTTGGTTTAAAAGTTTGGTAAAATAAACCTGGGTAGGAATAAACACAACTGCCTTTTAGCAATCACAGCGGAGCTGGAGAATGTCCAGGACTCTGGTGACTCTCCTAGGTGGAGACTACTTAAAAGAGTTCTTACTGAAGGTGAAATATATCTGCTGCATTGGAATAATGAATGATGTAGCTTCTATTATTATTCAGACTCCCAAGATGATAATTATTGGGTGATTATTTTTAGCTGATCAAAGACCCTGCACTAAGGGCTGGGGGCATGGCTCAGTGGAGCATTTGTTTTGTATGAGTGAAGTTCTGTGCACAGGAAACGTTTTTTTAAAATAAAGATAAACAATTTGCATGCAGACATGCTGAATTACTTTTGCTCACCTATTGAAGAATATGGCTGGTCTCTGGTGTCACCAGACTGCACCCGTACTCTGCAGCGAACACTTATTTTTTCACCTAGATGTCTGTCCCTCCTACTGCTCTGCTGCTCGATACCTGCTGCACCCAGCACACTGAGATTCACCTCACTGGGAGGCCCCAGCGTGGATGTCAGCACTGTGCAGGATTTAATGCTGATAAAAGGCTGGGGCCCTCAGTCAGCCAGGCAGCTTTCTTCTTCATGGGCCCAGTTTCAGAACAAATATGCAGTAAATCAACTAAGATTGATTTTCTCCCCCAGTACTGCAGTCAAACAAGAGATGTATCACTCTGTACAGAGGGAGACACATGCTGGAGTGGCATGGGACCCTGGTATTTTTTGCTCCCCATCTATCTGCTATTGATATTATAAACAGAAAAGAAAATTTCTCAAACTGGATGGAAGCTCTTGACCATGCTGCTTTCTTGACTTACTATAACAAAAAAACAAGCATATGCTTTTAGTGATTCACCTTTTAATTTGTTAAAACATGGAAGAGGAAGGGACTGACATTTTTCTTACTATAACTCATTTAATCCATAGACATTATAATAATGCTCATTGATATACATCGATATTGATGCTTCTTGTGAGAATGATTGGAACTTACAAAGGAAATTTATAATTTATGTATTTTATCAGTAAGAAAAATATTTCAAAAAGAAAGAAATGAAGCTAGATGTGGTAGTGCACTCCTGTAATCCCAGCACTCAGGAGTGAGACAGGAGGATCACTGTGAGTTCATGTCCAGCCTGGGATACATAGTGAGTCCATGACCAGACTGAACTACAGTGGTTCCTAATTCACAAACTGAATTGTTCACAAACAGAAATATTGGTGAACTGAATTATTACCATACATACCAAGACCCAGCTCAAAAAAAGCGGGGGAGGGAGGGAAATGGGTGAGCCAGAGTGGTGGCACATGCCAGTAATCTCATCACTCAGGAGACTGAGGCAGGAGGATCATTGTGAGTTCAAGGCCACCACAGGCTACAAACTGAGTTCAAGGCCAGTCTGAACTGCATAGTGGGACTCTGTCTCAGAAAGACAAGAAAAAGGAAATGGGTGAATATTATCAAAACATTCTATTATTAAACCATAATAAAATTCAGTAGAGGCTCATTACAGCTGGAACTACTTTTTGATGACAGCCTATGTACGTTCAATAAAATATATATAAGACGGCTCAGTGAGTAGTGTGGCAGTTTTGTTAACTTGATTGATTGATTGGGTGCATCTGTGAGGGTCACAGAGATGTGACCATAGAAACTACAGCTAGTCTCCTCCAACACTCTTTCCATCTGCCATTAGGCAAGCTGTGGCCTTCTGCCATGATGCTCTTGCCTTGGAACCAGCCCACCATGGACCACATCCTCTGACACCACGAGGCAAAATAAATCTTCCCTCTTTTAAATTGTAGGTATCAGATATTATGTCCTAGCAAAGCAAAAACTGATCAAGCCAGTAAAAGAAAACACCACTGAACTTATATACCTCATTTTGAATGAACTTTAAAAATAGTTCATGACTACAAATGACCTTACATGCCAGCTGTCATGTGTCTTGTGAAGGAATTAAAATCCCAAAACCACTTGTTGCACTAGAGATAGTTTCTCTGCCAGAGTAATGTTATTATATTAGGGCTCCTATTTAGAGCCTACGATGTCCTTAATGATAACTTGGTGTTATTTTGTGCCTTTTTATTAATGAAATCATATTATCACCATGGATGAGTCTGATAATTTTGTTCATTAACTTCAAGAAGGATTACTGTATGTATAAAACATAGTTTTATTGCCACATCGTGATCACACAGAGACACTTCAGAATCAAAGCACTATCGTTTTTACTTAGACTTTTTGCTCATGCCATTTGCGTACATCAGACACTATCCTAATGGATGCTCTGTTGTGAGTCAATGAAGCAATTTTGACAGGATGTCGATTAAGTTGTTGAAAGGAAATAGCAGAGTACCTGACTCACTTGAGTTCTTGAAAGAATTTAACCAATGTGTCATGTGAAGCTCCTAGACCGACATTTCTACCAAGTGCCAGCTGTGAGAGCATTCAGAGTCCGCCTGCCTCCACACTGCAAGCCTCTGTCTCTTGAAGCTGAGTCCCCAGACTCCCACTGTCTCCCACCTTGTTCTCCACCCTGTGTCTGTGCAATTCCAATCTCCTCTAGGTCCAGCTACCCTCCCCACAGGCCTCAGTGCAAGGCCTGCCTGGAGAATGAATGAATGCTTTATGTGTGCATGTTCCATTAATGCTGTCTTTCAACATGTGAATTGTCTAAATTTTTTAAAAGTGGGTTCATCTCTTTGCTTTAAAATTTTTCTGCTGTGCCTTCTGTTCTTCCTAAGGCATTATACTTGTCATTTTGTTTTCATGTTTCTTCTAGTTTAGCCTTCATTCCTAAGCTGAGTTTTTTTGCTTTTATTTCTAATTCTTTCCTTGTATTAGATCCCTCACTTTTATATTTTTCTACTTCTGACTTTGTTTTTCATAATGTGTATCATTGTTAGTTCATTTTTAAATAATAGGTCACAGTTTTTAGCTAGATCATGGGCCTATCTTTCTAGTCCTTTCACTGTTCCTAGAGATGTTATTCTACTCTTATTTTAATGACAATTTTGCATGGAATTTTCCTCTGACACAATGATGATGTGCATTTTTATGCTAAATTAGTATTTTAAGTTTTTTTAGGTGTATAGAGGTCCCTGTCTGAGGTCTTGTGAAGGGCTCTGCCAGTCCTGTCTCCTCCCCTGGCCTGGATCTTCTTTTTCTTCACCTTTGGAGTCTGGTTCTATTCAGCAGTTTCTACTGTAGTGTCACCAGCTCTGTGGGGCTTTGAGTCATTAAAGATAGGAATCAGACTTGGCCAATGAGAATCGGCAATTCACTAGAATCACATAAGGCACAGAAAGAGCCACCCCATAGACAGAGCAGCCCACAGCTGGAGTATAGCAGGGTTGTACACGTTCTCTACAAAAGCATTAGCAGATGTGTAGGGAGCATGACCAACCACAGAAGGAAGCATGAAGCTATCTTCGAAAGTGCATGTGTGAATTTGTGCACGGTCCTAGCAGCGTGTAGCCCACACTTTCAGTGTCTCAAAAGAGCACGTAAATGAGTTCTCAGTCACCTTTGATCAGGTCTCTGGTGAGAATTGATTCATTCTTGCTCTCAGCTCTGTTTTTGCCTTAAGCAAAGAATGATGTACATACAGTGACACAGTTAGGTGTGAGATCTTTCCGTTTTCTACACAATGGAGTGGGGTAAGGTTCGTGCAGTGGTCATTTGCCTGCTTCCTTTGGCCACCACACCTTACTCACCAGCCATCACGATTAACTCTGTTTCTCCACCCACTAGGAGAAGTCCCAGCTGGGCAGTGTGAGAATTCATGACAGACTACTGCCAGGCTTGTCTAACTCGTGTAGATCTAGTACTTCATTCGATGTTGAGTCTGATGGAGAGACACAAGGAAAATTAGTTAGGTGTCTGTAAGGATCATCCACTCTGGATAAAAAAGGTTCAACACACTTTGAAAGGCATTCACTAGAAAAAAAAATGTTTTTAATTCTGGCATCATTTCAATGGAGAGGGTCATCCATTCTTCACACTCAAGAACACTCAGTGTGGGAGAAAGAGATAGAAGCAAGATGATTTGCGTTTTCACTGCATTACTGATGGAGAGGTAATGGATAATATTTTGAGTAATAGAAGCGAATAACAGCCATTAACAACAACAAAGAATGTTATCTTTCAGTAGATGCACAATGCGTTAGCCTGGCATAAGTTTATCAGGCCTTTGGAGACATCTGTGCCAGCACTCAGAGGCCCTGCAGACTTACTACCCCCCATCTCACACAAAAGATCCAAGGTCTTGAAAACACATTAGCTGTCAGAGGAGAAGGTTCACAAAAAGAAATGGTCACATTTGCCACACAGAATAAGAGGTGTGACTATGGGTAGAGATGATTTTAGACAAATCTCAATGGCTCCCTAGCAGCCTAGTGAGATGTGCTATTCACTCCATTTTTACAGAAAGAAAACAACACATACACACACACTAGGTCACAGACACAAATCCAAGCCACATAGCCAGAGCATGACCTAATCCTCACAGAGCCTATGGTTCCTGACTTCCAATCCATTACTCTTTGCTTTCTAACCAAGGCACTTTCCTATTTGCCTTGTTCCCCGAATAAGAACAGATTAAGCTTATATGCACAACATTTTGTTGACAAGAACAGAGAAGTGTGATAGTTCCTTTAAATTTTTTAATTAGATAAATTCCCTACTTCTTGTCACTTACAGAGTTAACATCAGTTTTCAGGACAGTCAGCTGTTCATAGGACTAATTTTCTACCCCTTCAGCCTTAGTTTTACTCTAAATCACACTGCCAAACAAGAGAAATGGTCCCTCTACCCAAGAAGAGAAAGGAATGTGGTAAGAATCCAGCACCATACCCTGAACATGAATTAACCATGGTTATCTGTTAGTCCTGAAAAATCAAGATTTTATGAGTAACTTTTTATGGTCATTTATTTCTCTTTGATTTTTTTTTCCTAAACAAGGAAATAGAAAATAAATATCTGACCCTAAGCATAAATAATAAATAAAAGTTGAAAATAAAAATCAAGTGTTATGGTTTAGATCTAAAATGTTCCTCAAAAATCTCAAGTTCTGAGGAGAAGCCAGTTCTGCCAAGGCAGGCCACTGGCATCGTGACCTGGAAGGGGATATTCTTGTCACTGGTCTTCCTTTCTCTCTCTGATTTCTGACTGCTGTGTGGTCAAAAGCTTTTCTTTGCCATGCTGGTATCTGGCTGCCATGCTGTTTCTGCCTTGGAAACAGCCAACCATGGACAGAATCCACTAAAATTGTTTCAGCTGGGCCAGGGATTTAGCTCAGCAGCTAAATAATTGCCTACCTGGCAAGCATGAGGTTGTGAGTTCGATCCCCAGTACCAAAAAAAAAAATTGTTTCAGCCAAAATAAACCTCTCCTCCTTTAAGTTGCAGGTAACTGGCATTTTGTCCCACTGATGATAAAGTCACTAATATAAGAAGTAAATCAAGATATGTACAGTGAAAGAAATTTACAAACTAGAGCATATCATACAATCTCACTTGAACACTGAAATTACTTACAAATCACCTGAAGAATGCAGACCTGATGACATCTGTGACCTTCAAACTGTTTGTGCTACCTTAAGAAAATTCTTGAAATAAAAAAGACAGCTGGGCATGGTGGCTCACGCTTGTAATCCCAGCATTCAGGAAGTTGAGGCAGGAGGATCACTGAGAGTTCGAGGCCAGCCTGGGCTACAAAGTGAGCTCAAGGCCAGCCTGAACTGCATAGCAAGGCCCTGTCAAAAATGGGGGAAAAAAAGAAAGAAGAAAGAAAAAAAAAGAAAGAAAGAAGAAAGAGAAAGAAAGAAAGAAAGAAAGAAAGAAAGAAAGAAAGAAAGAAAGAAAGAAAGAGAGAAAGAAAGAGAGAGAGAGAGAGAGAGAGAGAGAGAGAGAGAGAGAAAGAAAGAAAGAAAGAAAGAAAGAAAGAAAGAAAGAAAGAAAGAAAGAAAGAAAGAAAGGCGTATAAACTTTTGGGGGTTTTTTGACACAGGATCTTTTTATGCAGTTCAGGCTGGCCTTTGTAGCCCAAGGCCTTTCTTTGTAGACCAGCTCATTTTGTAGCCCAGGCTTGTCTCAAACTTGCAATGATCTTCCTGCCTCAACCTCCTGAATGCTGGGATTATAAGCATGTACCACCATGCCAGGCTAATCTAAATTTTAATTGCATAAATGCCATCAATTCCTAATCACTGTGTGGCATATTATGTAGTTATTTTTTTTTTCACAAAACTGTAGAACTTTGGTTAAAGAAGGAGCTTAAAAACACCATACACAAATGTATGTTATATTTGAATTTTTATACAACTCCTAATGAGCCAAGTCTTATTCACTGAGTGTTACTGATTCTACGTGGGTTTTCTATTATCACACTGCCCTTTTCAGAAATGAAATATCTATTCTGTATACTTCTTTTTCCTAAAGAAAAAATGTGCTTTGTTCAATGTCTTTAGAAATAGTTTACTTCTTTTAGAGTATCATTTGCCAAAACATTATATTTGAATAGATTTGCCAAAGGAAAAAGTCACAGTTGCT
Organism: Hydrochoerus hydrochaeris; assembly: GCA_004027455.1. Lineage (NCBI taxonomy): Eukaryota > Metazoa > Chordata > Mammalia > Rodentia > Hydrochaeridae > Hydrochoerus > Hydrochoerus hydrochaeris. The sequence goes on along the minus strand of PVLA01006148.1, from coordinate 80,811 downwards.
ACATGCTGATGATCAGTTAGTAACAGCACATTTCCACATAACATCTGTTGCCTGACTGCTAAACTAAAGACCACAGCTCACAGGGCTAAAGCAGCGCTATGCCAAAGGCTGAGACAGAGCTCACGTTGCCTGGGGAACAGGTAGATTTACCAGGATGGCTGGCCTCTTAACACTGTAAGAAACCAGCTTTCTGAGGTTGGCTGGTTGATTTTTTTATAATTCAGATTTACTCAGCTTCTTCTGGACTCAGTTTCCTCAATTACAGAGTAGGCAAAATAATCATTTTAACTATGACATTATGCTTAATAAATGAGCCAGACAAAAAGAAAAATATTGCATGACCTCATTTATATGTAGAAATTTTTAAAGGGGGTTTGACTATACAGAGATAAAAAATAAGAGTAGTTACTGGGATGAGCAAAGGAAGGAAAGGGGAAGATGTTGATGGAACGATACCGAGGAGCAGGTACAATGTTCCCCTTGAAGACTAAAAGTAACGACAGTGCGTCACAGTCAGGATTTCTGCTGAGTACATCACAGTTTCTGTCACAGAAAAGAAGAGCAACTTCTGAATAATATTCCATTGCATAAAAGGATAATCTTGAGGCTTTTATAGGTAAATGGAGGCAACTTGAGACTATACTCATCAGTGGAATAAATTAGACTCACATTTGTAAATATCATATTGTCTACCTAGTGTAAAAAATAAATAATAACTATAATAAACTGAAAGAGTAATAAGATCCAAAATGTACAATAGATATTGTACTAATTAAAGGGAAAGAAAGTGCTCAAAAGGGAAGAACAACTGGAAAAGGTGAAAGGAGAAATAGAAGAAAGAAAAAGATTATATCTATGCAAGTATACACATGTAACTGTATGTACATATATGTGTGCAAGACAGATAACTATACCACTAATTCTCTGTTAGTTCATCAAAAAGAACAGTTTGTGCTGTCATTGTTTAGTCATTTTTTATGCCTAGATCTTGTAACCTGAACAACTACTTCTAAAATAACAATATGCAATATATTAACTAGCATTGATTTCTTAATCTTTTTTTGAAACTCTGTATTATATCTATCCTTTTTTCTGTTTTGCTTTTTTAAAAATAAAAAAAGCAAAGTAACTGTATGAGATGATAGATATGTAAATTTGTTTCATTATGTAACCATTTTGTTATATGTGTGTGTGTCTCATAACATCATCTTCTATGCCTTAAAATATACATAATGAAGTTCATTTTAAAATAACAAAATTAAAAGAGATATCTGGGTAAGTATCAACCGTAAAGTATAACTGTACTTTGTAAAGGTACATTTGTAAATATACAAATGTAAAATGTCATTACTCCTATTTTAGATATTTGGACTTACTTTCCTTTATCTTGAATTCCATTTTTCTCATAGGCAAATGTAAAGGCTAAGGGAGAAGGAAGTAGTTTTCTTGTCTGCCTACTTTACTTTTGCTTAATAAATTGCTGTTAGATGCAAAGAGCCTCTTAAATGCTTAAGTGTATGTTGCATTTGTCAAATATTTAAGCTTTACAATAATTAAATAAAATTCTCTATAAATGAGATTTTTGCATGATGATTCATTTTCTCCCTACCTGTTCTTTTTCCATGCATTTCATTGAACTATTTATCTCTGTGTACTTGTATTTATTTTTCCATGTGAAAAATTAAGGGTTATTACTTGAGTATTCTACACATTATCTTATAACAAAGTTTTTGAATTAATCTTATATGAAAACATGATTTTAAAAACCAACATGAAAGCAATCGACATGTGTTCACACTGGGTCTAACAGTGGGCTAAATCTCACCAGCCTTTTCCAATTCCATGAAGTGTTTGTTTTGTGTGCTGATGAGTTTCTAAGATTCTTTAAGCAAGATAAGAAAAATTACAAACAGAACTTCTGTAAACAAATTGTAGAAGGCAGCTTCAAAATATGCGTAAGCTTATTCTGACCATTGACAGGAAGGCACACACATCTCTTTAATTATTCATTTTTCCAGGAGAAATAATCCCCACTTGGCTTTTCTGAAGATCTCAAGCTCCAGGATAACTCAACCATATGTTTAGTGAAAGACGGTTTTATTCCTGCATGAGTATGTAGAGAATAGGAGAAATGCATATGCTTATTAAACCAAATTTTTAAAAATCAAAAGCTACATTCTTTGGGTTTTGAGTAATATTTTTTAATACAGTTCAGCTCGTTTTGTAAGTAATGTAGTGCTTGCCTATAGCTCTCAAAGATGCAGAAATTGTTACCTAGAGAAAGAAAAGGTGTCACTTGCAGACGTTTGCTACTGAAAGGAAAACAAAAATTCTGTCCTCCAGACAAAGGGCTGATGGGTGACACAATCCACAAGCTCCCATGTGTGCGGAAAAGCCAAGTCTAGCTCAGGGGTATTTGTTACAACAGTCTCTACTCTGATTTTTAGCACAGTGTATATAAAGACCTTCTCTTCTCACCAAGCCTGGGCCTGGGGGTTAATATGTGTGTATATACAAACAGATAGACAACAAAAAGCAGTGATTATTAGAGGTAGAGAGCGGAGGAAAGGGGGAGATAGAGTTCACAGGGTACAAAGTAGTATGTGTGAGCATGTGCATGTATTAGCATATTTTTTTGACATTCATCTCTGGTTTTGAGAACTCAGAGTAAACCTCCTGTTTCTGATCAAAAAGGAAAAGACAAAACAATGTCTGCATTGCTGACCATGAGAACTGCAGTGGCAGTGGGGTCACGCGTGAAGATGAGATTGCAGAGGGGCTGCCGCCAGCCCTGGGCGGAGCACACGCACGCGTGGTGCACAGAGCCCAGGCACAGGGCAGCTCCTAGAGAACGCAATGAGTGCTTTCTTTCCTGTAGGTAGAGCTGTCGCTTTCGAGGTCTATTTCAAGGCCTCAAATCCAGAGAAATCAGGGAAAGATAAAGTTTTTTAAAAGTACCTACATTTGACCCAAATATACCTCTTCTGGGTCTCTTCCCAAAAGGATTAAAGTCATCATATTGCAGCAATACACGCATACCTATGCTTATAGCAGCATAATTTGCAATAGCTAATTTATGGAAGCAGCCTAGTAGTATATGCCCAAAACAGATAACAGCATTTTTTTAATGGTATTTACACATATTGGAGTGTACTTAGTAATAAGGAATGATAAATTTAAATTATTTATACAAAAATGGATGTAGCATGAGGACATAATGCCTAAGTAATAGTACATCAGACACAAAGAATCATTTTCTTCTTGCTTCTTTCTATTTTTTTTCTTATTTTGAAGGTAGTAAAATACAACAGAACAAGACAGAACAAAGCCAATTGAGACAATGAAGTGAAATTGGTACAGAACTTCAGAGCAAGATACTGGGATAACAGTATTAGGTACCATAGTATATCTTGTTATTTTCATAATAGTTGTCCATTCAATCAGGTACAGCAAAATCAAGCCAAAAACAGAACACTATACAACCAATCAAAACAGAATATTGAATAGAGCAAAACAATTACTCAGAACAAAGCAAAACAGTGAAAACAATATTTGCCTTCAAAGAGAAGATAGAAGGAAATCCCCCACATTTGCAATATTGCATAAGGTCAGCCTCCCAAGAGATGCTCAGACCTCTAGTTTCCATTTGCTAATGGCAGCGGCAGGGTGGTGGTTGGTGGGATGTTTGATTCTCAGCCCCCGCACTAGTAGGCTGACTGGTTCTCTTCCTGCTGCTCACTTAAGCCAAGGCTGCTTACCCAGAAGGCAGGCAGGTTGCTTTCTTGCTCGGCGCCCTAAATTCCAACATGGCTGGATCTCAGGAGATGCTGACTAGTTCTCCTTCTGGCTTGCTCAAGCCACAGCTGTCTTTCTTTTTTCTTATTTTTATTTTTTCTTCACTTTCTCCTTCACTGGATTAATGAGGTTTGGGGATTTTCCTTTTTCCAATTTTCATTCTTTTTTTTTTCCTTCTTTCTTTTTCCCTTTTAATGTTTTTTTTCTGTTTTATTGACCATGGTTTTTTATAACTTTTTTTCTTTTCTCTTCTTTTTCTTTTTTCTTTTTTGTTGTTATCTTTATTTAATTCTGTTAATATCTTTGTACTCCTTCATAGGATTTTATCTCACTTTTCTCTCTTCCTTCTCATCTTCCATTGTTTAATTCTTTAAATTTTTTCTTGCATTCTCCCATCTGCAACATTCTACATCTTTACTAATATAGCCATTAAGTTTTATTAATCTTCAGATAATTAACTATATTATTACTGTTGAATTCTCTGGTGTTAGTGGAGACGTAGTTATCACATTTAGTAGATATTTACTGTGTCATTTGATCTGTCATAATGTTTATACTATAATTATACATCTCTTTCCTAAGGTTAAGGGTGTTACATTAATGTCTTTTATAGTATGTCAATTATCCAGTTTATCTTGAGTTATGGCTTGTGTCTAGATGTCCTCTAAAGCCTCATGCAGTTTTTCAGAGGCGGCTAGATCAAGAATGTATAAGGCTAAGATCAAGGGTATGTAATTACTAAATCAGCCCATTGATTGGTTTGGCATAAACTGCCTAGGATTAAGGGTGTGAGAGGTACACTCACCCTAGGATGCATAGCCTGCATAAAATATAAAGGACAAAAAGAGAGCTAATGTGTTCTAACCTGCCTACTTGCCATGAACTATTTCCCCTCGGTGATGCCCCTCTGCTCTGCCACCTTGCCTTGGAGTCAGCCAACTATGAAACCTCTACAGACTGTAAGCCAAATAAATCTTTCCTCCTTTAATTTTGCATGTCATGTATTTTGTCTCAGAAAGGAAAAAAGTAAGACATCTTGAATGATATTATTGTTGCTGATTTCTTGCTATGGCCAAGAGCATACTTGTTGCTACTACCACCATTTTACCATACACCAATACCCAGATTATCTTTGTATCACTGACAAAACTGTGGTCTATTCACAGAGAACTGAGTGTCAGACCAATTACACTGCATCTTCCCCTCCCAAATGAAAGGAAGTGGTTGGATCCTGGAACAAAGGCAAAGTCCTACAGTTAGCCATCTCCAGAGTGTATCGCTGAGAAGCAGACGCTAACTAAAGAGATCTCCATATAGCAAGAAAGTCTTCCCACTACAAGCACATGCAAACCCTAGGGAAAAGTAAAACAAACATAAGTATACAAGGCAATAAGATACTTCCCAAAACTTCTAATTTGCCCAAAACTGATCCATGTGGGGCCATGAAGGAGGAAAATGAAAGCCAAATAACCAAATTATTTGAAAGAATAATATAAATTAAAAAGCAGTTCAATAGGAGGAGCTAAAGATGGCCAATCAGTGAGCAACAAAATACAGAGCCTCCAGGGGAGAAACAACTCATATGCCAGAGTAAAACATCCTGGAGAGATACAGACAAAGGGAGATGGATCCTCTTGACACAGGAAGAAATTAAAATGAAAAAGCTTGTCAAACATGCAGTCTCAGGGTTACAATTGGAACAGCCAAAATTAGCAAACATGATGCTTTCAGTGCAACCCACCGAACCACCTGAACCTGCGCCAACTGAGACCTGCCATGACCCACAGAGCTGCCCAAACTCATTCTCACCATGACTCACAGGAGCCATAGCCGCACTGAAGTCAGGGGTTAGTGAGACCAGTTGAGAATGGAGCTGGCAAAGGGACCTTCATTAATCCACAGTCTGTGCTGGAATAAGACCCCCGCCATGGGAAGGGCACAAACAAATGAGTGACATGTTGGAATCAGGCAGGAGGAGCATGAACTAGAAACAACAGTGACTTCAGTTGGTTGCTCCCTCCCCATAGCAGATTCGTGGGATTTGCTTGGGTCATGCCACTGGGTGGGACCCAATAAGCTGTACCAAACCTTTTCCCTACACCTAGAACACATTAACCTGGTGAAGGCTCCTGAAGTTTGACTGGCCCAGTAGGGAGGAGCCAGCATACACAGCCTCTGCTTATACCTCAGTTACAAGAGCAAACAGGAGAGGGCAGAAATCCCTCAGCAGCATGCTTCAGAAGAACCATAACCAACAAGGAAAGGGGCTGGGACCTCCACTATACACCTATATTGAAGAAACCAAAAACATGACAAGAGAGAGAAACAAGAAAAAGCCCCCAGCCCAAAACCCTGAGAGCACTGGTCCAGGAGAGGGAAAAACAAAACAAAAGAGACTGAGGGCAGCAAACATGCAACATCAGACACGGCTTCAATGGACGTTAAGAGATGTCTTTGGGACCTTATAGACAAGCTCAAAACAGAAATATTAAATCAGGTAAAGCAAGATATAAGTAGATTTATAAAAGAAATGATAAGCATCTATCAAGAAGACACAGATGGAAGAAGGGAGGAACACAAAAAAAGAGAAACATTCGATAAAGAAAATATAGAATAATATAGAATACATGAAACAGATTGGAGATTACCAGGAAATTAAAAACTCTATTGAAAGCTGGCAAAACTGCTTAAAAGGAACTAAGAATAGATTATCAAAACTTGAAGACAAGTTTGCAATGTGTGATCATGAAAGGAAAGATCTCTTAAAAATAACAAGGAAACAGGCAGTAACAATACAAAAGCTAGATGACAAGAGAATCTATACTTTAAGAAACATGAACAAAGAAGCAGGAATAAAAACAGGTGAATTACAAAGGCTGTTCATGGAAATAATTAAGGAAAACTTCCCAAGCATGGGAAAAGAAAATGATATTCAGTTATGTGAGGTATACAGAACTCCAGCCACCTACAACCAAAACAGAGCTACACCCAGATATATAATAATCAAGATACCAGAAATTCAATATAAAAACAGAATATTAAAAGCCATCAGAGAAAAGAAACAGATCACCTATAAAGGAAAGCCCATCAAGATCACAGCAGACTTCTCAACACAGACCATCAGATCAAGAAGAGCTTGGAGCAAAGTATTCCAAACCCTGAAAGAAAATAACCTCCAGCCCAGGTTGATGTACCCTGCAAAACTGTCACTAGAAATTAATGGAGAAACAAGATGCTTCCATGACAAAGAGGAACTGGGTGAGTTTGTGACCACCAATCCAACACTACAGAGAATACTGAAGGACATTCTAGAGAGAGGAAAAAACATTCCAGGATTTTAGGAACAGTGGCAGAAAGGCCTCAATGAGCAGGGCAGGCAGTAGAATGAAGAAGAAAAGTAGACAAACAAAGGCAGAGAAATAGCATAGCAGAAATGAGGCAGAGAAGGTTGGCTATAATCTCTAACGTAGATAGCCTTGATACACTAAAAAAAAAAAAAGGCAGAGTAGATCAGGAAGTAGGGTCCATTAAGATGCTCTGTAGAGGAACTATACTCAACCTGAGAGAGGGTTTATGGACCAAAAATCAAATATAAGAAAACGATGCTCTGTGACAGGGAACCAGAGAGAAATAGGAGCAACTCGACCACTACCTGCAGATAGATTGGAAAGACAGGATACTTATGTGCAATAGAGAACTACTCAGCTATAATGAAGGAAAACCTAGAGGCTTTTGTAGGTAAAGGAATACAATTGAGATCAAGTCCAGGAGCAAGAAGGTTCAGAACCACTTAGGTAAATAGCAGGTTACCCCCTCCAATCTAAAAACTGAGGGAGTTGGTGGGACCCAAAATGTGCAACACCCTTTGGGAGTGAAAGGGGAGGAATAGCCTAAAAAAAGGAGGCAGAGGATATGGTTAATAGTGTACTAGGATTTAAAACCCACATTACTCACACCACTCTGCTTAGAGGGATTATATTCTGTTCCAGTTTGTCTACTTATACTAAATTTGCGGGCACAGACAGTTATCCCAAAAATAGCAGGATATAGTATGGTAATCAATCTTAATTTCCTATTAACTTAATCTGAAGTTCTGCATAACTTACACTGTTTTACCATGACTGCTCTTCATCAAATCTGGTTTGTTATACTGCTGTTTTGTATTGATAGATTTTATTCAAATCTGTTATGATTGATAGTATCAAGTCTGAGAGTATAGGCAACTACACTGAAGATGACAGGATTCACTAGAATATCCACTCTAGTTTCATTATAACCTGCCTTTGAAGTTTTATACTGTCTACAATGTTTTATTTTTACTAATATTGTTATTTACTGCTATACTCAATTATACTGCTATATTCAATTATGCCTGATGATATAGACAATTCTATTGAAGATAATAAGAAACAACACAGTAACCATTGTAGATCACCTTGTACTGTGGTTTTATATGACTTCTTGGTTTTGTGTTTTTATAGGAATTTGTTTTGTTTTGTCTTGATATGTTTTGTTTTTCCCTCTAATACAGAAAGGATAGAAATACATGTAGAGACTCTTGCATATGTAGCTGTAGCTGTTTACAGTCTCACTGTTTGAATATCTACTTTGTATGCTTTAATTTTGTAACTTGAACAATTATTTCTAAGAGGACAATATGTAATTTATCAACTAGTGATTTCTTACTATTTATCTTTTTTTGAAATTCTGTATTATTTCTACCCTTTTCATGTTTTTTCTCTTTAAATAAATAAAATAATAAAAAAAATTTAAAAAGCAGTTCAATAAGGTGCTCAGCCAATCAGTCCAAAGAAAACATCATTAAATAGACAATGAATGTAATAAACAAAATGATCAAGGAGTTTATAAAAGACACTAATAAGAAGCTAGCTAATATAAACAAAACAGGAATGACCAGTTTAGCAAAGAATTAGAGTCAGCCCATGAAAAAGTTATAAACAGAAATCCTAGAGATTAAAAATTCTATTGAGGGCCTGGGATTTAGCACAGTGGCTCAATTGCTTGCCTGGTAAGTATGAGTCGTGAGTTTGATCCTTGGTACCAAAAAAAAAAAATTCTATTGAAACTATGGGTAACAGAAGTGACCAGGATGAATACAGAGTGCCAGAACTAGAGGACAGGGCTGCTATTAGGACCATATGGCCACACCTTCAAAACTGATACCAGATTTAGTGCAATCTCAATCAAAATACTAACAGCACATAGAACTAGAGAAAATAATCCTAAAATTCAAATGGAACCAGAAAAATAACAAAAGCAATACTGGGAGGCATAGAAGGAGGCATAACAATCCCTAAATTCAAGTTATATTATATGGCTATATTGATGAACAAAAAAAAAAAAAAGCATGTACTTGTGTAAAGACAGACATGAGAATCAGAGGAACGAAACAGAGGATGCAAAACCAATTCCAGGCACATTGAGGTACTTGATCTTTGACAAAGAGCTGACACATACACTAGAGGAAATTATCTTTAGCAAATGATGCTGGGAAAACTGGCATCTGCATGCAGAAGACTGACTCTAGACCCTTATCTCTCACCATGTACTATGCTAAAATCAAAGTAGATCAAAGATCTAAAAGTTAAAACAGAAATACTTAGTCTGCTGGAATATAAAGTAGGTAAAACTCTTGAAGACATAGGATAGGTAAGGACTTTTTGAACAGAATTCCATTTGGTATTACAAGAAATAATACCAAGATCAACAAATGACAACATGTCAGATTAAAATGCTTTATGCAGCAAAGAAAACAACCAACACAGTGAACCGACATTATACAAGATTGGAAAGAAATTTTGCCATTAATTCTTCAGACAGAGGACTAATATCTAGAATATATAAAGAATTTTTTTAAACTAGACTGCCAAAAATAAAAGATCTAATCAAAAAAGTGGCAACATGAGTGAACCAACACTTTTCAAAGTGCAAAGGGCCAATAAATACATGAAAAAATGTTCAACATATCTGTCCATTAGAGAAACACAATTAAAACAACAGAGACTGGGAGAGGGGGAGGGTGGTAGATCAGTATGCAGCAAAACAGGGAGCCTCTCTGAGAGAAACAGTTCAGATGCTGGAATAAAACAACCTGGAGAAGACCAGACAGAGGGAGATACATCCTTTCAACTCAGGAAGGAACTAAAGGGAAAGAAAAAAAAAAGAAGAAAAGAAAAGAAAATCGTGAAGGGAAGGCTGTAGCCAGACTCACTCTCACCAGAGAGCCGGTGCCATTGTGTACAAAAAGCCACTGGATGGTCATGGTGAAGGTGGGGGTTGGTGAGCCTGAGGGCCTCAGCAGGAAGAAGCAGTCACAGAAGGGAGTGGCAGAGCAGAGAGCAGCAATCGGCTCAGAGATTTGTACCAGCTCACAGTGAATGCAAGGAACTTAGTCCTCCCACGAGAGTGGGCAACTGGGTGCATGACATTTTGGAGTTGGGCAGAACAAGCCCAGAACCAGAACTGCAGTGGCTTCAGTCAGCCACTCCTAGCGCAGAGCAGATTGGTAACAATTGCTCGGACTGAGTCTTGCCTCTGTGCATGATCCAATAGCAAAGGTCCAGGTCTCCCTGAAACTATCCCTAACCAGTCCCAACTGCACAGCACACACTAATGTGGTGAAGACTCCCAGAGCTTGACCAGCTCAGAAGGGAGGGGTCAGCCTGCTCCTCCCCTGCTTGTACTTCATCAGTCACCAGCAGACTGGGGAGGGCAGCAATTCCTAGCCAACTCACTTCAGAGTAATCGTGACTAATACAGGAAGTGCCAGTGACCCCCATTGTCCACTCATCTGGAGGAAACAAGAAACATGACAAGAGGAAGAAACAAAAAGAAACCTCCAGCCCCCAACACAAATGGCCCATGGGAGGTAAACACAGAAGAGATCGGGGGTTGCACACCTGTGGTGTTGGAAAAAGCAGCATCTGACATAAAGAATTATCTTCATAACATAAAAGAACTAAAAACAGAAATTCTAATACAAGTAACAGAAGATATAAAAAAATAATAAAAGAAATGCTAAGTACCTCTCAAGAAAACATAGATGGAAGAATGGAGGGACATAAAAAAAGGAGAGAAACCTTCAATGAAGAATATTTTTAAAAATCTTGAATTCATGAAACAGATTCAAAGAGACTACCAGGAAATTAAAAACTCCATTGAAAGCTGGCAAAACTGCTTGAAAGAAACTAAAGATAGACTATCAAACCTTGAAAACAGGTTTGCAACATGTGATTATGAAAGGAAAGATCTCTTTAAAATAATGAGGAACCAAGAAGTAACAATACAAAGACTAGAAGATGACAAGAGGATCTATAACTTAAGAATAAAGATGTGAGTGAAGAAGCAAGGATAAACACAAATGAAATACAAAGGCTATTCACAGAAATAATTAAAGAAGACTTCCCAAACAATTATTATCCACATATATGAGGCATACAGAACTCCATATATATATTATCCATATATATGAGGCATACAGAACTTCAGCCAGCTATAACCAAAATAGATCTACACTCAGACACATAATAATCAATATCCCAGAAATTCAAAACAATATTAAAAGAATATTAAAAGCTGTGGGAGAAAAGAAATTAATCACCTATAAAGGAAAACCCATCAGAATCACGACAGACTTCTTGACACAAACCATCAAATCAAGAAGAGCTTGGAGCAAAGTATTTCAAGCCCTGAAAGAATATAACCTCCAACTCAGATTGGTGTACCCTGCAAAACTATCTCTCAAAATTAATGGAAAACAAGATGCTTCCATGCCAAAGAGGAAGTGGGGAAGTTCATGACCACCAATCCAACCCTACAAGAAATACTGAAAGACATTCTAGAGAGACAGAAAAAAGATCAGGGTTTCAAGAACAACGACAGAGGAGGCACACTGAATGGGGTAGACAGTGGAGTGAAGGGGAAAAGTAGACAACCAACAGCAGAAAAATAGCACCGTAGAGATGAGGCAGAGAAGATTGGCCACAATCACTAACAAGGATAGCCTCGATACACTAATACAAAGAAACACAGACAGAGTGGATCAGGAGATATGGTCCATTAAGATGCTCTATGTAAGAAATATAATTAACCTGAAAGGAGGTTTATGGACTGAAAGCCTAAGATGAGAAAATAATGCTCTATGTGACAGGGAACCAGAAAAAAGTGGGGGAGCTCGCCCACCAGCTGCAGATTGGTGGGAAAGACATAACACTATTATACAATGAAGAACTACTCATCTATAAGGAAGGAAAACCTTGAGGCTTTTGTAGGTAAATGGATACAACTTGAGACCAAGCTCAGGGGTAAAAAGGTTCAGAACCACTTAGGTAAATAGCAGGTTGCCTCCCTAATTTAAAAACTAAAGGAGTTAGTGGGATACAAAATATACAGTGCATCCTGGGAAATTGAAAGGGGAGGAATTGTCTAAATAGGAAAGGCAGAGGAGATTGTTAATCTTGTATCATGATTTGAAACCCATATTGCTTTCATCACTCTGTTTAGTTTGGTTATATTCTGTTCCAGTTTGTCTACTTGTACTAGATTTGAGGGCATAGACAGCTATTCCAAAGATAGCAGGATATACTATGGTAACCATTTTTAATTTCCTATTAACTTAATCTAAAACCCTGTATTGCTTTCACTGCCTTGTTTTGACTGATTTTATTTGAATGTCTTGTTCAATCACTATCATGTCTTTACTAATTTTATTTGAATCTGTTATGTTTGATAGTATCAAGTCTGAGAGTATAGGCAACTACTCTGAAGACAATAAGATTCACTATGAACCACTCTGGTAAGTGGCAGTGGCCTCCCAAGCCCCAGCCACCCCAGGGAGAGAACCATATCAGCGTTTCCTGAGATCCACCCCATGTTGGAACTTGGGGTGCTGGGAAAACAAGCAGCCAGCTCATCGCTCTGGTGGGTGGCTCTGAGCCTACTGGTGTGCAGGCTAAGAATCAAACGTCTATCCATCCCCTC